>JAVCKT010019668.1:0-15368 GCA_032273925.1 Rhynchotus rufescens | reverse complement strand
TGCATTGAGTATAAAATATTTAACATTCATGAATTTATTTAGCTTTTGACAATTATTGCTTCTTGAGAAAACATAATTGAGAATTATTGCAGGTTATTTAAATTTTCTTGGTTAGAAGGAGAGCCATAAAGTGATCCTAGAAAATGATTTAATGATAATTTTAGCTATAAAAAGAGGGGGAAAAAAAAGAAAAAAGAAGGAAAATTCCTTTTTATACAATTACATCTTCCAGCTCATACTCTCAATTTAGATAGAGAGCGATGAGGAAAGATTCCTGTACTCAGAAAATGTTTTTGGCAGTTTAAATACTTTAATTACAGCAATAAAGATGCACTGAAGGAAACATGCATGTAAAGAACATTGTCCAGAGACAATAAGGGTTTGTCTGCTTCAGACACCTTTTAAATGTTAATTACCAATCGTATAGTATTTTAAATGTTAATGGCCTTGCTAGATTTGTAGCAAACAAGAAAAATTATTACAGACATCCAGCTTCTAGAACTCTGTGTAATATGCTGAAAGGAGCTTGCTGCTTGGAATGTACTTTTAATCTGTTTTAAATGGTCACTTTTTCTTTCTTACTCAAAGAAAAAAAAGCCTTTTTCAAATAATCATGAACTTCTTATCATGTAATTAGCAACTGGGAAAATATATATATATTTTTATCTAATTCTGAAATGATACCAGACAAACCTTACACATGGAAATAATCACAAAACACCTCTCTATATACACCTGCATATAATACACATGCTTAGGTTGATACATACTGCAAAACTATACTTAAACTGCAAGAACTTTTGCATGAGAATCATATCTCAAAGAAAGAGATTAAAAAAATGATATTTCCCCCAGTGCTGAGGTTCACTCTCATCTCATTAATCTCATCACCACTGACCTAGGAAACGTCCAGCCTTTGCACGTGTGTTTGATCCTGTGCTCCAGGAACAGCAGTTTTGGATGGCACCTTGCTAAAGAATAGACAGATATACCCGAACAGGCCAGAGATGACCCCAGACGGAGCAGGGGCTCTAAGCAGCTGCCCTCAGGTGCCCAGGATGGTGCCCAAGCCCTGAGGGCCACCCTTACCTTTGCCAGCCGTGGCCCAGGAAGAGCAAGACGCGCTCGCTCCACTGGGGTGCTCCGAAGCAAAAATCTTTTGTTTCATTCGAAATGCATTGCAGAGGAAATTTCCAAAGAGCCACTTGCAACTGCACAGTCCTAGAGGTCTCTGTCCTGCCCAAACGTTAAAAAGCAGAGGAGCTAACAGACACTATTCTCTGCTTTTCCTTCTCCGTGCTAAGACTATACAGACTGACACACAGAGCAATAATGACCACGCAATTTTTGCCAGCACAGCAGGAGAAAAACAACGTTTTTTTTTTCTTTTGTAATAGAAAAAGCTCCAGCATTGCAATGGGCCATCTGTTTTAACAATGCTTTTATTTCGCTAGGCCTCTGCTTCCACTTTAAATCTTAAAATGATAAAAAATTGTTACCACTGGCGCTGTTTGATGAGTTATATAATGTGTGCTTTTACTCTAAATCTAATTCCTTATAATCACATTTTCATATCACAAATTAAAACCTGTTGTTGCATTTGGTCTCTCCTACTGCTGATCTGTTGAGTTCAACAGATTGGTAAAACATGGAAGGGACATGAAAATCAGCCTTTCCACCCTGGGAACATTGCTCCAGGCTGGGACGCAGCGCTCCAGCAAGTCAGTGTTCAAAGCTGGCTCCCTGTCACCAACAGCAGAAACGGAGGTCTAGCATCTCCAGTGTCACAGGAACTGGTTTAGGAAAGAATTGCATTTAAAAAGAGGCCTTGATCAAGGGATCTGAGTGCATTTTATTCAAGAAATATATATTACTGTGTATATTTACATTGATTCTAGATCAGGGAAAACAAGACTATATATTCTCTGGTAAGTTTTTACCTATTTTGGTAAATAAATTTGGTAAACATAGGGTTTTAACATAAGATACATATTGAAAGACAAAAAAAAAAAAAAAAGGAAGAAGAAAGAAAGATGTAGGTAGACTAACTTGAACAATTAGCTATAAATCCAAACATACAGCCTCTCTCTCCAACTCATAGAGACCTATTTGAAAGATGATTTGTTCACAAACCATCTGCACAATATTTGAGAAACCTATTGGTATATTAGAACCATTTAAAACCCTAAAAATAAAATCTCCCAACTACTCCAAAACAACTCTTTCCCCACATTAACTAACCACAAAAAAAGGTTAATTTTAAGACCTAGATAATTCACATTTTACTCATATTCTGTAATACCTTAACAAATACCTTAAGAATACTGCAGCGTTAGGCAGTATTTCATTGGTTTTCCACAACACATTTGGAAAATGAATTTCTAATGCAGTTTCTCTGCACAATCAGCTAGATGCTTTCATACTCATGTCTCTATTCAAAGAACAAAAAGAAGATTTTTTTCCTTCTAAAACACATTTTAAAAGCACAGATCAGAGCTCTAGCCAAAGTTATGGAAGTGTGAAGTGAGACTTTTTGAATGGTCAGTCCACACTGGTTTACAGTGAACTTTCTACCACCACTTCAAGCTGTAAGATATTGTTTTAAGTTGTTCACGCTCAGTGATAGGATCAGGATAGTTCACTACCTGGGAGCGTGAACATGATCACAACAGCAATGTTGTCCTCATTACAATAACTCATTTAATATACACACCATATATGCTTCCTAGGGATGTCAGAAGAAGCAATGTTTTGAATTCATTTCAAGCTTCAGAAAGTTTAGCTTTACTACCTTAAAGAAAAGTTTAGATGAAAAAGAACAGATATTTCCCACATGGTTTTAAAAAATTAAGGCTGTTTATTTTACATTTTCTGATGCTTTATCGCAAAAGCATGTGTCACCTTGCTTTTCTGCAAGCAGATCCAGAGCTTTATCCCTGTCTTTGCCCCTGAGGACAACTCCAGACACTGTAGATAGGAAAGATGAGATTCTACCCTTTAAATACCCATGTAACTGTAGTTAACGCATTATCTATGTGGAGAGGCTTGACAAGGCCAATGCATTATGTAACCCTCAAAGCAGGATTTGGGAGACACTTAAGAGGAGAGTTAACCTTATGCTGGCCCCCTTCCCAGCCATAAGAAAAAGAGACTAGCAAGGAAAATGGAGGAATATGGTTTCTTCTTCATATTGTACTGGGGAGCTTGTCACATATCTTGATGGGAGGAGCTTGAGAAAAGATAAACAGTAGTAAGAGAAGATGGAATAAACACCTGGTTTTGCTGTAAAAAAATGATGTCATTATTGTCTTAGCTAACACTTTAACAAATACATATATCATGATACTTAAGATGAAAGATACATTATCTCTACCATTAACAAAAAAAAAAAAAAAAGAAGAAGAAAGAAAGAAAGAAAAAAGAAAGCTTTTAAATTCATATCAAGTCCAATCTCATTGCAGGCAGAGAGATACATCTCTCTCAATGTCCATCAGTACCGTGGTAAAAAGAAACGCATAAAATATTTACAGAAGGACTACAAGAAGTATAGTAAGGGTAGAGAGACATTCTCTTCCATCTTCCAACGGTAAGCAGCTTTTGTCTCTCTGTATTAGACCCTGAATGCAGATTGTCAAGCCAAATTTTCATCTGTTCCAATGAAGCATGTTCTGCCTTCCACAATATCATATTCCAACCTCAGACCATGTCTTAGTGCGATTCTAAAGAGGTAATAATCAGTGGCCTCTCTAGCTTGTCATGCAGTTCAACCTCCTGGTGGATTTGTTATTCCCATCATTATAAACTCTGGCACATCAATCATAGATTTAAAAAAAAAAAAAATCTACTAATCAACTGCAAACCTCTTCCAGACTTCCAGAAATAAAAATTAAGCCAAAATATCTAGGTTTCCTCTCATTTCTGTAGAAGCTTTGTAGAATAAAGAGATTTTCCAGAAGCTCACATACCAGCTCACACTTTCTAAAATAAAACAGGAAGGGCATTGTGATATCTGCAGGTGCCCCAACAAATTTAACAATTTCAATGAATGAACCACCCCCAAAATATGGGCACTACTCCTGTCAATGTACAAGAAGTCAAAGTTTTTCAAATAATGGGAACCTACTATTAACAATAACACCCTTAAAACAGTATAAGCAGGCTCCCACATTTTTATGGCATCCTAAACCACTCTGTATCAGGAAGCCTCACTGCAGCTGAGGTAGTTTTCAGGTGAACTTTTTTTTTAACCAAAATATACTTCTTATTCCCAGAAGGAATGGCAGTTACTACATTCTGGTTTGTTAAGACTGACCAAGGTCTTCTATAAAATTAGTGTAAATTTAGGTTTAGTGTAGCTTATTTATACTGGAATCAAAAGACAGAGGATAAATCATAATCACATCAGCTCTATTTCATTTCAGTTCATGATATGTTTTCTGCAGGTATTAGACTAGAATCAATCAGAAGACAGATCAGAAAATATGACAACCAGCTATTGCTTTTACTATTTCTGTGAGGCAAGCAGAGTCAGCATTTTAATATCCTGCACTTCCAAGCCTGTTTAAATAATAAGAAAAAAAAACAACTGGCAACAAATAGCAAAAAAAAAAAATGCTTACTCTCATATTCACAAAAGGAGACTATTTTTTCTTAATCATTGAGTATGAATTCCCTTTGCAATCAACACAAGCTGTGACAAGAAAAAGAGCAGAACCTCATTCAATCACTTGACAATTGCCAAAGATTTCTGTCTTTCACTGGGTTAGAATTAAATCTGTTTCATGGTGGATAATCAATGAAGAACTGAACTGCTAGACATTGGAAACAGTGGCACTTTCCCACATGCAAAGACAAGATTAAAAAAAAAAAAAGAGAGATTTCAGTATGTAGGAGAAGACTGGCGTTCAGTGTATTTCTAGAGGAATATAGCTTTGCCAGGAAGGGGGAACTGGAACTTGCACTCACAACCGTCTTTCCAATAGCAACATTACTATTCATTTCACTGTACATTTAACTCTACATTACATTTCACTTTAATGAATGTCCCATAAGTCTAAGATAATTCTTTAAATCAAAGATTATTTCAATATACTATCAACTTTTAGTATAAAACTGACCTAACAATTTCTTTCCTAGGCCCTGACTTCAGAAAACATAAAATGTAGACAAAGGTAGCTGCGGGTAGATGAATGTAGGTAGAATGATTATTTGATTCCAATGCATCCTCCAAAAATGCAACTGGTAAATGTAGATGCTGAAGAGACTTTTGACCCCGTTTTCTTTTTCTTTAACAAGCCTGCAAGTTCATACTCAGCTTCTCATGAAATAATGGGTATGGCATTACACTAGTACCCAAAATGATAACTTATTAGGACTGAGATTGCAGACTGTGTACACACTAGCAGAAGGAACAGGACTGTTTTTTAATCCTGTCATTTCAGTGACTTTAAACACATGCATCATGACACATTACCTGCCCCAATTCATCCATATACCCATATCCCCTTTCATGTACCACTAGCTCCTTATATAAGAATGATTTACCTACTGTTTTGCACAGTTCCAGAAAATTCTCTCTCATGTCTGTACTATACAATAATGCAGAATTCTGTGCTATCAAATTTAGCCTAAGTTGTTCCTAGGCAGTTTTTCTTCATATTTAAGTTCAGCCCATGATTACTAGCCAATGTGAATTGCTAAGATAAAATCAAATAAAATAAAATGGATCATCCCAGTGGTCTTATTTCCAAAGACACCTCACAGGGAGTTTTTTCTCATAACTGAACAGGTGGTGAATGGGAGCACAAGGTGGAAAAAATGGCCAGAAATTTTGTAAGCCAGATCTGCTGCTTAAGAAATTGTTCTGTTAAACTGCAATATGAGATATTTGCTAGAAGAGCAGGCAGAAGCAATCTAAATTAAAGGTAGAAATAGACAGGACGTAGCTTAAGAGAAATCTCAAATTTTCCTCTCCAGTTGTACACAATTTTTAAAAGATAGCGAAATTTGCAATTCTTGAAATTCTTAGAAAGAAATCCTCTTTAACATTATCAGTTGAGACACTTTTTCACGGAACAACCATTCGAGGGAAAAAAAACAAAATGATTTTTCAGAGTTTCTCCTTTGTTTTCTGACCCTTCAGAAGCTGGGGCTGGACGTACATTGAGCCCTCTGTGGCGGGAGAAGCTGAAGGAAGCTCAGAGGCGCTTGCTGCAGGACATGCCTGATGCACCAAGGGATATCTTGTTTCTCACCCGCCATAAATACACCCAGAATTATTAAGAGAAACATCATTAACTTGAGACTTTACGCAGCGGCTGGGGAATCTGCCTGGGATTCACTTATCAGTGCGGCTGCACTCTGCGCAGCCGGCGCACGGCTCCAGGCAGCGGCTCGTGTTGGCTCGGGCCCGCGCTGACAGGGGCCCTGTCACGTATCCCGGCCGGGGCTGGAAGCGGCCGCGGAGCCGGGCCCGGCGCGGGCCTGGCAGGACACAGCGGCGGCGGCCGCGCTTGGCCCCCGGCGCGCGAGGAAGCGGCTTTCCACCCAGGTTGTCCGAGGGGAGGGACACTGGAGCCGTGGAAATTCCCCGGTATTAAGGGAGAACAAAAGGAGAGGTGTTGGAAGCTGCTGTCGAAAAAAGAAAAAAGGAGACAGTCTTGCTAAGCCTGTGTGCTGCCAAACCATGGGAGAGCTCGTGGTGGAGAGCTCCCAGTTAAAGCAGAGGAGGGTCTGTGGTGCTCTCAGTGCTCTAAGGGCTGCAATCCCCACTAAAACCTACTGCACCCAGGGGTTTTACAGGCAGTCAAGTCAGAGCAGGATGCAGGCGCCACAGCGGGGGCTGCACCCTGGGACTGTCTTCCCGCCTCCACCTTGGCTCTTTCTACCTCCTTCTGCGAGTCCCCGGCTTCCCCCTTCCGATTAAAAGGTGGGGCCGGTTAAGAAATCAGTGTACACAGCCCTTGAATTCCTCAGTGCCGCTGTCATGGCTCTGCACAGGGAGAGGAGCAGAGCCTCCGGCAGGCCGGGCCAGCCCAGCGGAACCAGGACCGGGACGCGCCGCTGCCTCCAGACCTCCCTCCCCGCCGGGATGCTGCATCTGGAGAGGGAGGCTGAGGAGCAAACTGCAGGCGCGAGGCTAAAATAGCTGGTCAGAAATCCCTCCAACCCACACATATCCTTCCCCGAGAAACGGATATAAAACCTGCTATTTTACAGCTCGCACCCTTCAGTAGTGCAGCCGTAACGAGGAGTTTTACTGAAACAAAGGGAAAAGTTACAGTGATTTATAAATTTGTTAAAACACCAGGAGAAAAATCAGCGGTTAGCGCAGTCCTCCCCTTGATTGCCATGGGTTCTGGTTCAGGCCCAGAAAAGCGCTGGAATGAGTAGTGTAACATTTTGTCTTCTGGCTTACCAGTGGCTACTGCAAACAATAGAAAATACAAGCACATACCTAGAATAACTCCAGCCTTTGAAAAATGAGCTCACACCTAAAAATACTTCCTCTTGTTGCAGTATAACTAGGGTTTATGATAATAGCTGTTACACACATATAGCAAAGAGAAAAAAATACTTTCCCCAGTGTGAGGCAAAAAATTGTGTATTTGCGTTTCTTCTACAGAGAAGCATTTTAATCTGTAATGGTCCAGGTTATTTATTCAAATGGCAGGAATGAACAACCTAAGCAAGGAACAGACAGACATCAACAACATATTAATCAGCCAGGAGTCTGTGCAATCAAATTGTTGATTGGGGTAAGGAAAAGCATTACTACAATGATTCTTTGTAACAAAATTGCCCAAATTGTGCCAAATATTAATAAACAATCTTAAAATGTATCTGAATTCTACTTTTTCAATTTGAAACAATTACTGTTATTATTTACATCCCCACACATAAGCCCACACAGCTTGCATTTCCTGAGATACATGTGCTATTAATTTTTAACTTTATTCTGTGAACCAAGCCTGAATTTCACCAGTTCCTATCACTTTGTAGCACAGGAGTTTTACACATTGATTGTGACGAGAGATTGGGACTGTGTTCCAGGACCTGAATTTATCAAAGAGCAAAGATGGGTTTTTTTCAGGAGTTTGCCCTTAATTTTTAAAAGTATCTGCTGCATTAGATTTTGTTTAGGGGCTTCGGTAGAGTTTTGCAGCCTTGTTGTCGAGACACTGATTTCATCATTCCTCGACCAGAAGACAGAGTGCTGCAACTATTTAGCACAATTTACTGTAGTGTTGCATCAGTTCCCTACCGAGTAGCACAGACCTGGGAGCAAATGTTTCTTTAACCTCAGAAGAGTGAAATTTTATTTATGTAATGGCTCAACACTGACCTGAAGACAAGAAGAGCATTTTGCAATGCAGTTTTCTCAAATTCTTGATAGAGAGAGTGGAAGTGGTTTTTAGATTTTAAATTAAATGTGCCAGCATGATTCTTTTCAAGTGCAACCCCAGCACTGCTCTCAAAGCACTGGGGAGACGTTTACCGCTGAAGTCGGGGAAGGCACGTTCAGGCTAGTGACTTCCCAGCGGGGGAACTGAGGGAACTGTCCTGATTTCCAAGGCGGGCACATCCGCGAGGGCCGGCGCAGTCGGCAGCCGGACAAGGCAGCCCTGCGTGCACCCACGCGGGCGCTGGGTCCCTGCCGGGGATGCTGCACCCCCCACCTTGCACGCATTGTTCCAGGTGCTTCCTTGCCCTCTCCCTCCCGTCGCCCATTGTTATACTGGGTCCCCCACCCTGCATTGTTCTCCTGCACCCACCCGAGCTGCTCCCATCCGCTGCCGCCTGCTCCCACTCCCACTCTCTCCGGCCACCTTCCCCACCGGCTTCCACGCTTCCCCCTGGCCTCACTGCGTCAACACCGCTTCCCTCGGGAAGAGCTGCACTTGGACTGCCACAACTGGACGCTGCAGCGCCCAGCCCCGGGACATCCCACTCGAGACCATTTAAACAACACGCTCTTTATTCCACCCCAGCAGACCTGCCCCAAAGGGCTATTACATTTTCAAATAGAACTCAACAGGCTAGAGCAAATACACATTATAGTAAATTACAGAAAAGATGCACAAAAAGAAGTGGCTAGACAGAATCCACGTTATTATATGTTCAAAAAATGTTTGCACAGAAATAAAGTGTATGGTTTCTGTCGTTTCCACTGTTGATGTAAACAAAAGCTAAATCCTTTCTAATGAGCACTTTTTCATGTATGAGATCAGACAGAGTTAGAAATGCACTTCTAAAAAATAGAGAAGGATCGCATCTATAGTCTAGTGTTAGTTATGGATAGGTTTTGTAAAACAGCTTGTATAGAAGGTATACAAGCATTTTTAACTTGTAATACAAATTAAACAATGATTGAATGTTTAAAAAGATTTTTTAGAATATACAGGAAAAAGAGAAAGCTAGTCAGCTGTCCTGTCATAATTTAGGTCCATTTGCTTTTATTACAATTTTGTACATACGTGTGTCTTTAGAAATAGTTATCTGCATTGATTATATATTTCATTTAGGCATAGTCATCTACGGGACTCTGGGTGCTCTTAGAATGGACAACAGCAAAGATGAACTTTGATCAACTTAGAGCAACATTTGATTCATAATATTAAACGTGACCCTTCAAACACACAACACTTACAATGTTTATGTCTCTCTTTCTGTGATGCTTAACTTTTACTGAGTCACTACTTTCAAAATAGGCCCTCTTTTAGTGAAATAATACTTAATATGTAAAAGGTAGGATGATTAAACTGTTGTCCATGCTCAAAACAGAAGTTAATCTTCGCTAATCCTTAAGAACAAAGCAGCTATGTATGCATAAAGTTGATCAGGTTTATAAATAAAATTAAATACTTCATTAGCAATTAATATATGCTGCATTTTAACAAGTAAAAAAAAATCTGTAAGTCTTACCGTGGCTTATGCGATGAAACCAGTAGTATGCAAAGTCTACCCCCAGGAAAGTCAAATACCACGTCCATGGCGAATGCCAGGGCAGCTCAAAGAGTCTGTAGTTATCCCATACATAGACATAACTAATTATGTCGATGCTTCTGAATAATACACTGAAACAGAGAGCCAAAAGCTTTCTCAGTAATTTTAGCAACTTTAATTACAGAAATGTTTTGCTACACATTTAGTTTTTATCAGATTTATGCTGTTTCATAACTCATAAAAAAGTGTGGAAGTTCTGCAATCTTTGTCAAGTAATACTGCTATTGATTTAGGAGTTCTCTTGCTTCAGGTCTGTGAGGATTCTCATCCATTCATCTTCTGTGTCTTGGTATTGAGTAGTCCAAAAGTCTTAAGCACTCTGGTGCTGTGCATGCACTTTTTTCTTCACAAGTCTGGACGAATCCTGTCCGTGCTAATTTGCACCTTAAAAGTAACTGACTGTAACAGTAATTATTGACATTCAAATGCTAATGTGTGATATCAAAAGAACTTGGCTATTTCCACTGTAAATAGGATGCAGGTAGAGGATTGAGGAGTAGGGAAAGATGTCCTCATTTGTATCACTGCCACATCTTCTCCTCCAAAGCCTTGTTTCAAACACTTGGGAAGCCTCCTATATACCTGTATGTACTGGTCATGCAAAATTGCTTTAAAAAAATCCTGGAAGTAGCATAGCCATAGTTTACCTGGGGACAACTGCACAGAAGTACAAGGAAACCACAGGAAGTGAGCTGCTGTTGCTTGCACACCCACCTACTCAACGACTGGAAGCAGCTCTGTGCTGATTTCTTTGTGCCCAAAGATGCCTCCAGAACACTGTATTTCTGGCATTAGCATCTGTTCCATAATGATATTCTGAGTAAGTCTAGAAGGAAACATCTTGAGTCTTCGCTGTTAGTCTCTCCATTAATGAGGAACAAAGTCAGCTGAAAACCTCAAACTTCCACTACTAGCCTGAAGGTAGAAACCTGTCGCATACACTCCTTTACCCTGAGAACCTTCACATGAAGGATGTGCTCTGCACAGCCAGCTGCCACATCTTACCTGCAACTAGTACCTACCTTTACTAGTTACCAAAACACTTTGCTTTTGACAGCTGGTGGAATCAGAATTTCTCTCAAGCGGCAGTGACAGGTGTACCTGCCACTTCAAAAGCAACTTCGCCTTGCCCAGAAGTTGGATCATACACACCTGGAACATGTTTAATTTTCATAAGAGCTGTGTTCTATAAATATTTTTAAAGAAGATTATATGTGTCCAACCAGATTTTTGCATTTCATCTCAGAAGGCATCTGTAAAGTTTGGTATAAATTCTCAATCACTTTCACAACAGATCAGAAGGGAGCTAATATTATTCAAACATAAAGAAAATGGCATTTTTAACATCTTTTCAATGACCAGGAAATTTAAAACACCTCTTGCAACATACAGTATCAGTTATTATTGGGTACTGTTTTCTTACTTTATTCTTTTGCTTTTATTAATATATAACGCTTGCACAGCGCATGCAAAGATATGTGAACTGGTACCTTTCCTCCCATTTTTGATCAGCTTTCAGTATTTAGTCTTTGAGTCTTTTTTTTTTTCCCCTCCGTAGGCAGAGGCCAAAGTGTGAAGCTTGAACTAAGCCTTAAACACATTTTTCATGTATGTAATTTTCCATACATGACAGAATTTGCTTATTCTTTCCTTCATGCTTGAATCAATACTCTACACCATGTAACACCAGTTGATTACTGCAATTAATTTAGAGTAATCCATCATATCACCATCCAGTGAAAGGAAGAGGAGTTGCTGAGCTAAGGGTTTTCTTTTCTTTTTTCTTTTTCTTTAATTTACAGTGTGATAAATAGGAAAGTTCAGAGCTTGCATTCAATAACAAAGCTGAAAGTTCAAGTGGAGTTTTAAAGGTTTTTATGGCCCCTTTTTTCTCAAAGAATTTTTTTTCAAGAAGTTAAATTTTCACTTCTTGAAAATACTGAAGAGAACTTAAGAAAACTTCCCTATTTAAATGTTAGTGTTATATGGTGATATATAGTAGAAATAGAGATGCAAAATTCTTGTCATCTAGTCCAAACCTCAACAAACTAGTAAGAAATCTTAGAGCAGACAGACTATATGGAAAATATTATTACATACATTTTTCTCCTTGGATTTCTGTTGAAAATTTTCTTAATAAATGCAAAGTAGGTACTAATGCAACTGCTTCAACTTTGAGATAGAATCTTTTCCTTCTTTTTTTCTAAAGTTCATACACACTTTATCTTAAGGTGACAATATCTGTTATAATACACCAGTCCCCCCTTCTCCCTCTACTATCTCTACTAGATCATATTATGTAATAAAAAAAAAAAGAGAGAGAGGGAGGAAAAAAATGAAATTCTGGGAGATTAAATCTCTAAGTGGACATGAAGATCGGCTTACAGCACATCCCAATGAGATAATGAAGGAGGAAAAAGGTGGAGGAAATTCAGCTGAAGAAGAGGCATCTGTCTCATTTCACAGCCACTAAAAGAGTTTGTTCTCCATCTCACAGGGAAACCTTAGAGCCTTGAATCAATCACAGTTTTAAGAAACTTCTTCCAGAGTGTCCAGAAGTTACTGAAATGGTAAGGGATCAGGAAAGAGAGCATGAGGAAACAGCAGCTTTAGCCTGGAGGAAGATCCCTGCCTGACAAGGGAAGACTCTGAGGAGGCCATCCAGGCTGAGGTCACCACTGTGGTCTCCATCCAGGGCCACTCTGGGAACCCACCAGCAAGGCCCCTCGGAGCTAAAAGCCACAACTGCACTGACAAAAGTGATGCTCTGCCAGACTTGCAACTCTGAGGGTCAGACATAGAGGGAAACACGTCAAACACTATGGCCACAAGGTTATGTTATCATTAAAAATAGTGAGATATTATTCATACATTTTTTTTTCTCTGGGTTAAACAAATGTGGTTTTCTTAGCCTGACTCAAACTATCTCAATGCAAATTTTCAAAATGTTGAACGAAGACAGTTTCGCCTCAATAATTTTAAATTATTCAGGCATATATAAAACAGCAGGATACACGAATAATTAAATG
Organism: Rhynchotus rufescens; assembly: GCA_032273925.1. Taxonomy (NCBI): domain Eukaryota; kingdom Metazoa; phylum Chordata; class Aves; order Tinamiformes; family Tinamidae; genus Rhynchotus; species Rhynchotus rufescens. The sequence goes on along the minus strand of JAVCKT010019668.1, from coordinate 2,334 downwards.
CTCTGTAAGTCTTTGTTTCAGAGTGGAAAGTGTAGGGATTTCCATTTCCAAAGATACTCATAGAGCTTTCTTTTCCAGATGAAAAACTGGCTACAGTCACAATTGGAATAAACATTTTGATAACATGATTTCAGTAAAGAGGAGATGGGGGGAGGAGGTAGGAGAGCCTTGAGAAAACTTCCATTCTCAAAACAAAGTAACCTCCTGCAACTGAAATCCCCTTTTATTTCCTGTACAGGTGCCAGGTCTTGAACAGACACCCAATTTATTACCTTGTCAGCTGACTTATTAGGGTTGACACAAATCGAGCTGAAATATGCCTGACATACTGCAGTCAAGGCTTTTTTCACGCTTTAGCATAAAGCCAAACTTTCCACAAGGTGGAGGGAAGGGGAGAGGGAGATGTGGGAGTTCTATTCCCTGTTTTCTATCATCAAGATGAATATGATCCTCTCCCATTCTTAATATGCAAAACCAGGCATGAAATAACCCAAGGTTAAAAAATAATTCACCAAAATGATGCAACTGGGAAATGATTATCAGGCTCTGGAAAGCCCTTGATTACAGGAAATAGCACCTACATTTTGAGAAAATGTTCCCACCAGACACAAAAGCTGAATGAAAGTTTCTCCTCTTCCTCAGCATGGCTTTCTCTGACATTTTAGCCTAAATAATCCAAATCCCTAGTCTTCCTTGTGGAGAAAAAAAATTAACAACTACAAAATGAAGTAAAATAGAGGTGAGCTCAGTCTCCCAACTTGCTGTATTACATGGTATACTACATAATTCTTTGTCTGGAGCAGCTGACTTTTGCTTCACCATAGCCATTCCTGCTGCACTTCACTTCGTATTAAATTAGAGGATAAAAAGTAAAGTTTCTTCAATCCACTAAAACAAATTAATATGAGTGTATTGAATTAGTGGATAAACTCATGTTAATTTACATTACTCAAAGGAAGAAAATATGAAATAACAGCTTCAAGAAACTAAAGAAGACAAGTTAGTTTCATGTTAATTTTATTATTATGTCCTTCCTTCCTACATAATTTAAGTCACTTATCATTTATCCTTTTTCTTTCATATATAAATTTGCAATCAATTAAAAACCTACAAACCAGGCAAGTCATATATTTTTATGAGCAGTCCCACTTTCTATAGTAATCTACTCTATACACCCACTGCCATAGATTTATATAGAGTTTCTCGTTCAATTTAGCTGCTGGTGATCTTTAATAGACCATTACAATTGTGAGTTGAAAAATTTAAAGTACAATTGTGCTTATTGCCTAACAACTTATTCTTCTTCCATTATGAGAGTGGAAGTCGTATTTCTGTAGACTTATTCATATCAGTCCAGCACACTGGTAAGCTTCATGAGAAAGGCTCTAATAGAGAAGGAAGACTATGTTTTCCTGAGCATGTCAGTACAATGATTTAAAATATGCTCTGTTCAAGTAAATTCAGAACACACAATACTTGGAGAATATCATCTCCTGTGAGACAACACACTCAAGTTTTTAATATTTGTATAAATAACAGCTTATAAATATAAGGCAAATGCTTACTGAATATCTTTTTTTTTCTTTTTTTTCAGTAGAGGATCTGATTTTGATCTTTTTTACTTGCAGGAGAATAGTTGTGCCACTGAAGTCAGCATATTTACATTAAAGTTTAAGCTAGATTAGAAACAAGCCTGTAATATTCTCAAAGGTCATATATAAACAGAACTTATGAGGAGTGGGATAAAGCTATTCTGTTCAGCTCTAACGGAATGCAAGTTCTGAATTTACCTAAAACAAAGGAAGAGGTAACAGATAATGGTTCCTGCAGTCTATAAAAATATAGTGAAATGACTTGAATGAGTCATCACAGTATATCAGATAATGAAATGAGGAAAAATATTTACATCAGAATTTTGGTCATATGTCTGAATCTTTAAAATCATAGTTTGCTTTTGTTCATGATATACACAGTGTTGAAAGTCTATTGTTTTCAGTTCTACAACATTGATTTACAGAATCATTAAGAAATATTTTCCCCCAGTTTCCATAACTCCTAGATGTTGACCCAGCATACAAGGTAGTCTGAGTACTAGCTCTAAAAATGCTACCCCTGTGCTCCATCTAGTGGAATCCTGATTTATGTTTAACACATCTCTTAAAAAAGATATGTGCTTTAGTCAGAAGGATACTCTAACAAGAAGCAGTTCATTAGATTTTTTTTTTCAAAATGTGCAAACTGACACAATTTATCTTAATGAAAAATACAGAAATGTGAAATGAAAACGTATGCAACATTTAATGGATTTGAGAAACTGCTGTATTTTTTGAGCTA
>JAVCKT010019667.1:0-33690 GCA_032273925.1 Rhynchotus rufescens | reverse complement strand
CAAGTTCAAATCTCAGGGAAAGTCCACTTGGGAGAGTGGATAGGCAGTCAGCTTCGGAATCTTATGTGAATTCGAAAATCGTTCCATCTATGTTTACATTTGGATTAAGGTAATCCCCTCAATGATCAATGGATTAAATAATAAAAATGACTAACTTATAAAGCCTACGAGCAGAGGGAGAAAAGGTGTAAGAAAGAAACAGGTTTTCAGAGAGTAACTGAAAGTAGATAAAAAAGTGCCACTCTAGCAGCAGTGCTCGTGTGGAGCTGCAAGTGGGGAACAGGCTTTCTCACCTGCAGCGAGAGGCACAGGGAGAAAAGCCACATCAGCCTGAGGCAGGAAATAAGGTGGGAATGAAAAGAGCATGGAGCAGACTGGATGAGTAAGGGGGAAGAATGTTCCCGCAACTCTGAAATGAACAGGCAGCCACTGTGGCAAAAGGGAGTCAAGGTGACAAGCAAAGCTGAAAGAACCACATACAGGCTGCAAAATGCCATGAGCTGAGACACCTACGTGCCTCGCTTTGATGCACGCGTCAGATAGAGGTAGGGAGGTCTGGTCAATGGCTCTTGCATCTGACAGCGGTTGCACGGCCAGTCAAAGGCCACAAAATTCCAAAAGCTCTGGAAACAAATTAGGTCAAAGGAGGTAACGTTGCTGGTTGAAAGAGACAGCATAAGAAACGACCAAATTTCCGTTACCTTTTCTTTGCCGTAAAAAAAGTGCTGCATTAGTAGAAGAACCTCTGTCTCACCACAGTGCTGTGAAGAGAACTGATTTTCAGTGAAGAAAAGACAAGGCTGCAGTATAAACCAAAGCAGAATGCCACGGGTGATGAAACTGGACAGAAGGAACTATGCAAAGTCCTCAGCTATTGCTCAAGTTCTGGTAGAACAGAGGTACCAGAGGTAGATCCTACCCAGCTTCCATCACAGCTGGGGATCAACTGTTGAAAACCAAAGCAGCAGGAAGAACACCGAGTTACAGTCTCCCTACGTTGTCAGGATGTTGCAGTCCTGCACTGGCTTTCTGCCTACCTCCAGTGCTCGTCTTCAGCAACACTCCTCAGCAGGTAGGAGCTCCCAAGTTTTCTATTGACTGTTCTAACATTCCACAGCTGTGATGCCCCCGACCTCTCTCTGGAGGGCCTCCCTTCTCATGGTTGTCTTCTGGGTGCCAGCTGCAGCTCCCAGTCACAGAAGCTGCACGTACCTGAAGCCATTGAGTTATTTCCAGTAAAAAAAGAATGGAACAGCCTCAGTGAAACTGCGCAGCACAAGGCAGTGAGCACAGGCAATCCCAAACCCAGCCACCTCCTCAAGGCAGTCTGGATTGAGATATCCACTCGGAGTGAGGCCAGCAGGCCTATCGGGGATGGCTCATCTCTGCTTAGAAAGGTGAGCAAGTTTTTATTTTAGGTATTTTTTGGAAAGGCATTTAATAGTTTTCTGTTCTGTCAGAACAGAGAACATCTGGCTCAAATCTTCCTATGGACTGTAGGCTCTAGGATTTTACCTTTTTTTCTTCTATGTATTTTTTTTCCCGTCTATTTACACAATTTAGACTTTGCTAGTATTTATGCAAGAAGTTTCAACGAAGATATTTTCCAGTATGAAGTCAATGAATCGATTCCTAGGCATACATTCACTTGCAAACAATGGATACATAGAGTTCCCAGGACTTGCATAAAACAAAGGTGTTTACTTTTCTGTTGACTATTTTCTGCTTAACTGCATTCAAATGAATCCATTAGAAACGTGACTGCTTCACAGTAAGATGATCTTCAGCAAAAACAAACAACTGCTGTTTCCACTTCTTTTCATGGCCTTTAAAAACTACAGTCATCCACACCCTGAGTTTCATGCAGTTTAAAAATGAAAAAGCTGGCCTTGTTTTGTACGTTCATTGTTTTAAATGTAGTTCTAACCCTCTGCTTAGAAAAAAAAAAACAAAACCACACAGGTGATTTCTTACTTCAGTTCTTATTTTTTATGCCCTAACTGTTTGGACTTTATGGAGTCTGATCAAAACATGGACTGGCCATCTCAGACTTCAGGTAGCTTTTCTAATCATTTCCTTTAGCCAAAGGAATAGTATTTCTACCCTTGATTTCCATGATCACAAGTAATTAAAACTCACCCTAGAGAGGCACAACAAATCAAGGGAACTTGTCCAAATTCGCACATTATCTCTGAATTGCACCATGGCTCTAATCGCTGCCTCACCTGAAGAATGAAAATATTTAATCTGGTTTATCTGCCCTCCATAGGATGAGTATGACAAGTAATTTGCAAGTAAGTGTTAAATAATATAAGCATTACTTACAGAAATAGGACTTGATTGAGAGCCTGTCAAGTCAAATCATGACAAGGAGGATGGGTAGATTCTAACAATTTAAATGTAAAGTACTTTGTCATTCAGATACTAAATGCATCAAGTTTCTGTGCCTCCCTCACTACAGGTTTCCATGGACTACAGAGAGTTTTCTAGAGTCAGGTCAAAATGATGCAACAGGCAACTTCTGCAGCCGTTCGACAGGTCTTGGCTGATTCTTCTTTGTTTGTTCCCCTTCCTAATAGCCCTCACAGTCATTCTCTGAAATAGTACAAGTGTAAAGATTGAAAAGATCAAGCTCTGATACAAGCCTGGAATTATATCTGTGGAAACAGCTTTCATGTGCTACTTTTGTGGTGACATTTATAATGCAATGTTGGTAACAATGCAATTTCACCATCTTATAAATATCAATTTACCATGAAGAGAAGAAGGAAAGAACAACAGAAAAAACGGACACAAATGCAAACTTACCAGCATTTCTGCTTTGTTTTAATTGAACTGGTCTTGCTCGGATAAGCCATTCTCTTACAAAAACAACAGTTTACAGTTTAAACAGTGAAACTCTCTGTGCATGTGTGTGTGTGTGTGTAATTATGGTGCCTGCTAACAATTTCCTACTGCCACATTGCACATATGGCTTCCAAGCTCGCTTTATCTGAATCTCTGCGAATCTATTCTCCGTGCTATTAAACTGAGCACATTCCACATCGTTCAAAAGTAATTACACTTTTGTCTAGAGTGTAGGAGACTGCTCTCCCCAAACAATGAAATTCTCATTATTAGAGCTGGCACAATAACGGCACTGGTGTTCACAACACTGTGCTTTGTACCATCACAATAACTTATCCTAAGCTTGATGCACAAAGGTACACTGGAAATTAAAATTTCTCTAAAACCACTGTGGGTTTTTTTTTAATAGGCATTCTTTTGCTCAGTATAATTAGAGCCCTATTTTGACTTTTTAAAAAGCTATACACATTCAGATTTCCATTCTCTTCACAACTTCGGAGCAGCAGCTAAGTGCTCTAGCTGCATGTTGCTCTGATCCGATAACATTCACATGGGGATGACCCCAGACCAACTGGTGAAGTATAGATCAGGATGTATGTGAAGGTTCAATCCAAATGTAGCCTGAAACAACTTTGCATTGTGGGCAAGCACAGAGAAGGCATGAAATAATGTGCAGGTATGACGGTGTTGCTGCATTGTTAAATAGGACCTAAAGTCCTTAATATACTTCCCAAGTTAGAGGGATAACCTCATGCACCACATAAACGCAGCAATTCGCAACGAGAAGCAACAAGGCATTACCTAACAGTGCACCCTAAATTTTCTCATCAGTTTAAAGCACAGCTGAAAATGAAAACTGAATCCCACCAAACATGCAAGGCAAACACGGGCTCGCAAACACGGTCAGCTTGGAACACGGTCAGGTCAGTGGCACAACGATACTTTCCCAGTGTGAACTTTGGGTGAGAATTTGCCTTTTCTATCTCATCTGGCCTTTGAATGGTACACTACATTGTGAGAAACGGTCCAAATTAACTAGAGGATACCATGTCCACAACATCTATTAATCAGCTCTATGCTCTGATCCTCCTCCTCAGCTCTCCCGTGCAGGGATCAGTGCACGGGCGCTGCCGGTGACACCGGCCCTCTCCAGAGATGGTGACAGCAGAGAGCGCAGGGCTCCACACAGCAAGCAAAAACCAACAAGCAAAACAAACCCTGGGATTGTAGAGCAACTAAAATCTATCCCTGTAAATGCTGCAGCCCTAACAAGGTGCTTCAAAAAGGTATTAATTGATACTATAATCCTCAGGTGCTTCCCAGTTAAGCTTACGGCCTGCTACTAACATTCTAAGGGGACCTTCTCATGTACTGTAGGGCAAATGATTTGTCTTACACTTTCCTTTAAGCTTTTGGTTTAAATCTGATAAATCAGCTAATTCCACTAGTAAGAAAAGAAATGCTGTCTTACTTAAGAGTATCTATCTTCTTCTTCTACAGGAAGGGAGTTTTGGACGCAGTTGCCTCTGCCTCGAAAGACCTCTCCCTGGCTGCAGCTCCAGCAGCTTCAGAAACTGGCCGTTTGCCTCGATGCAGAGATGGAAGGTGTGTTTGGGGGGCCTTATTGCTCATGTGGTTAGGCTGGAAGATTTCTTTCTTGGGCTTTTGACTTCCTTTTTCCCCAGCATTCAGAGCTGTGCCTCTCAAGTGGCTGTCAAAGGCAAGTGCTGCTACAACTTGGCTACAGGAACAGAAGAAATTTTAGAAAAACCTATGTTTTGCAAATCGTTGTTTTTCTGCTGAAATTAGCCCTCTGAAGTCAGGCTCCTGGGATGTCCCAGCTGCCAGGACATACAAAAGGCACCTAGAAGTAACCCATGATACAGATACAGGTCAGCAGGTAGAAAGTGGAGGACAAGAAACTCATTCCTGAGCCTGAACTTGTTTTCCTACCTGCTCCTTTGTAACTCAGCGTTGAAGCAGAGCATGAGGAGAGGGAGACGGCTGGGGTGGCAAGAGGCAAAGAGCCTGAGCTGTGTAACTGCTCGCCTCTCCCAGCCCCCTGGGCTGTGGTTTTCCTCTGCTGGGTTCGCTCGCTAAGGCCAACGGGAGTTGCGTGCTGTAGCTTACGCAGAAAGATCTCAGTGCACCTAAGGCCCATCACGGGAGAAACGTCTTAGCCAACAAAACGTGCCCAGAGGGGTTTGCTCTTGAACGCTTTGGTTTAGAGGAGTACAGTCAAGTGAAGCACTTCATGATTCCTAGCTACTTGCATACCTCATCGTGTCTTACTGGATGGGACATCTGAGGAGCTCTACATGGTTAAGGGCAGCACCTGGCTGCCAATGACAACTCTGTGGTCACTTGGAGACTCACACAGTAGGTGCAGTGCCGCTGACAAGTCCGTAACAAGTGTGAAGCTGCTGGCTCTCTGTCCATAAAGCTGTGCTGGACTGCACCATGTGGTCGTGTGTGCATGGGCACCCAGCCCGACTGGCTTTCCAGAGACAGCAGAACATCACCGAACGTGAGAGCCAAGCACCAACGTGAGAATATTCTCTGGGAATTACTTTTGTAAATGTTAGTTTACAAAACTTAGTTAGTTTAGAAATTAAAGCTATCTAAAATTTATCCAAGCTCCGGGTTCAGTTAGTTTCTTAAGATACAACTACACATCAAAGGGACAGAGGGCAGGATTATGTGCATGTTCCTCCCTTAGGCAACCATTGTCTTCTATCTGCAGACATACAGACTGTGTCCTTTCTGACCTACCTGGAAGATCATTTTTACATGATGCTCTTCACTGTAAAAGAAATATTACCCAAATGCCACATGCATTCAAACTGGCATTTTTTTATGAAGTATGAAACCCATATGTATGTATGAAACCCAAACCTGTCCTCACAACCCTCCCAAATGCTTCAAATCAACCTCCAGTATCTCATTACTACAATGAAATTGCCTAAGACATACAATACCTTCTATTATTAAGAGACATAATGCACTGTTTTCCTATCAGATTAAATCAAGTCTATATAGCAGGAAGTCACACACATGATTAGCTATACTTCTTGGTCTTAAAAACTTTAACTGAATAGAAAAGCTTGTTAAACTCCCTTAAAGAGTAGTCAAATGTTTCAGTGAGGTGCAGAATATTCCTGCTGGGTTCCTTAGAAGACAATGACGTTTTCTTTCATTAGAGTTCAGTTCTAGAGATGAAGTCATCAAAAGTGTGACTATTAATGTAAATATCCTAAGGAACAGCCCCTTTTCTTCAACATGTTCTCTTAAGACAGGCCAAAACACAGCAAAGCTCATGCCCCAGTAACAACCTAACACCCCATCTGCTGGAACCGTGTTTTAGTGAACTGCCTCTGTATAACAGGCACAACAAGGGATCAGAAGCAAACAAGTTTGAATAACAACAGCCCTGCCCATGAGTAATTTTTGCACAAGGCTCCTTTTTCATTTGAAGCTGCAATAGCTCAAAATGAAATGAAAAATTCCGTATTGTTGTGTGAACTTAAGCGTTATAGCAACAAGAGGAGGGAGAGGAGCAAGAGGAATGGGATGAGAGAGTCACTTTGCCTAGGAAGGCAGCTCCAGCGAATATCCAGTGGCTTTGTCCAATGAGAAATAATAATCCCTAAGGCTTTTTATACCGAGCTTGTTACATATGCGTTATGAGCAGTAAGGGCTTAAATGGCACCATGGAGTTGTTGCAGGCTTTTATGAGAATAAACTATCACCTATTTTGGGATTCCTTTTTAAAAGCCTTCAAATACACAGGTCCATTCATTATCTTCACTTAGAGGGAAATTGTCAGTGGCCTTGTCAAAATGGGCAACTAACAGGAAAGTTGCAGTCAATTTGAGCACAGGCAAGAGCTGTGCAGTGTGTCCACAACGGGCAGCTTTGCCAAGGTGCCTAAGTCCTGCGGCTTCTACGGCTTTTCCTGCCCCTTTCAGCCTTTGTAAAAATGTATCCCAGTATTCTACATTAAACATTCAAAAACTCTAGAGCAGTGGTACTACAATCCTAGCGAGGCACACTGTGTTGTTTTCCTGTTCTTGGTGTTTGTTTCTATAGCAAGCCAGACTGGACTATCAGTAGGCTGCTACATAAAGTGAATTAAGTGCACACCCTCATTCATAAGGTGCACAAAGAGGGGGTAATTAACAAGTGAAAAAGCAGTAGGCTTTTTCATATAATTCAGTAAAAACACTAAACTTTCTTTTAAGTATCCATGGCATGTAAAACACACATCAGACTCATCAGACTTGAATTTTTAAAACCAGCCAAATCCTAAGCTGTTTTTTTCGACCTTTCATACGGCCTTGCGTGCTTTACTACTGCACAAACTTGGCATTGGGGCGACGTTTCAGACACGAAGCCAAACATGACTCTCACTTACCAGGTTCCAAAAGCCATTTACTGCTTGCTGAATACATACACTTCACATTCCCATCCCCGTTACTAAAAAACGTTAGCGCCCTAAATGCCAGCAGGCAAAGGGGAGGAAAAGGGGAGTTTGCACCGTAAGCGACTGAGCATTTGTAGTAGAGGGTAAAGGCAGTCCAGCTAGGTCAGAGCTTTCACATTATTGTAGCATGTTCTGTATGTGCAACTATGCATTGTACACTCCATAGAGCACAGATCTGGATGCCAAGCTACTGTAGAGGCAGAGCTGAAAGAATGGCTGTAAGCACAATAGACCATTAGCAAACCTACCATTGTGTTGTGCTGAGAAGTGGGAGTCCTATGGCCACAGTTCTCTTGCGTCAGCAGAGAAACTGGCTGAAATTCCTCAGAGTGAGGCTTGTTGGGAAAACTCACATGCAAGGGAAGGTGAAAGGCTGGGAGCCCGTCACTCTCCTCTTCTCCCACTTTCTGTCTGCTTGTCACCATGGCTACCTCTCCATCTGCTTCCCCATACGGAGAGGCTGGTCGCTTGGAAGACATCCTGGAAGGAACAAAAGAGGAGAAAATAATGAAACCTCCAAATAAATCCTTAATGCCGTCATTGTGTGGTTAGGGGCCATTGTAACAGAAATGCCTTTTTTGTGCTGGCAGAGAGCAGGAAACCATCCAAATACCACTGCAAAGCGTACACAATTGGGAACAATGGCCAAGCAGGTAGCAACAGCACAGTGGCTTGTTTGTTGTGAGAATAATGCACTAATATAGCACTCTCTTGTAGTCTGCCTTCTTAAACATGAAAATTCACCTAAGAAGACTGCACAACGAAACGCAGTGCCTTTAAAAATATATCCGTCTGGTTTTGTGTTTGCAGGAGACTGCAGAAGATAGAATGGCTCCCAACACAAGCCATTGTCACCTCCGCTTTTAACGGATAATCACACATATATTTAGGGGTGTCTAATAAAACAACTTAAGAATAGAAAAACTTGCTGGCAAAGACAAAATGTCTGTGGTTAGAAAACTTCACCTATGAGAGAGCATTAGAGTCACATTGCAATAGTCTTTAAAGGTTCAAAAATCTGCGATAGTTCAGCAATTAAACAAGTGGACATGAATAATCAAAGCTTTGTGACAGCAAATATTCAAGGTTTTCCCTTGCTGCCAAGACAGCCTGCATTTTTTATATGCAGCCCTATCAGGAAACAAGAAAAAAAAAAGCAAATAAAAGTTACATCTATGTAAAGCAGGATCCAGACGGAACATAAGCAGGGTTCAGAGTTTAAAATCACACCCAAATATTCACGTGAAATCTGGGCCCACTTTCCAAGTCTTTTGAGATTGCCGGATAATACTGTTCTGATTGTATCCGCACATCTTCACCTTACAGAAAGGCTGAAAGAAACCTTATGTCACCAGAAAGGTCAGTTTTCATCCAAGAGAGTCGCCATAAAAAAATCTTACAACACAGTATGAACCGGGAACACTTCAGTTTGGTCTCCCGAATACAAAGGTCCAGCTAAGTACTGCAATGCTGGGGACTTTGGGGATTAATTACAGGAGCATTGTTCATGAAAACCAGGGTATGTGCATGGAGGGCATAATGGGCCCCTGTGCGAAGCAGGGGCATCTGTCGTAAGGAGAGGAATGAAAAGTAAGAAACCCTGCAGACACAGTCAAAGAAGAAAAGAAATATAAAGGGGGGAAAAATATTTAATGGAAAGGGAGAAGTTTCGAACCAGGAAACTGAGGACTATTGTATGTAAGAGTTGAAAGGAGAGGCTGAAGTAATACCACTCCTCCTCAAAAATCGAGCATTTCTGATTCTAATTACCCCATTTTGATTTTCCACTTCACAGTTAAAGGGCCGCGTTTCAAAAGCCCAGCAGCCTCTTGAACCACGTGTGGGGCTGCTGTGAGGTGGAGCATGTCCATGCGATTTGGCATATTGAGCACGAAATGGTTCTTAGCGGCAGTCAACTGGGTCTGAAAACAAACAGTGACTTTAAACAGCCCTTTGTTAGGGCTTATTTTGTTTCTAATGATCTCATTTTGAGCTCTGCCTCCCGAGCCAAGTTAGATTATATTAAAGAAAAAAAAAATCAGACAAAAAAGAGGATCCTACAGGAGCAAGCTCCGTTGCGCGCCGGCTGCTCTTCCCAGCGCGGCCGCTTGTCTGGGCGCAGGCCGCGCTGGGGCTGCGGGCAGAGCAGCAGGCGCCGACGCGTCACGCAGCCTACCTGCACCCAGCGCGGAGGCTCCCCGCCCACGAGCCTGCAGAGGGGCCTATGTACAAACACAGCGATTGCCAGAGAGAAAACCGCCCCTTGGAGTCCATTAGCCCACCGAGTGAAGGGGTTTGCAGCCACGTGCGACGTGACAGACCCCGAGCTGCTCTTCTGCAGAGACCATGACCTTATGTCAACGTGCACTTCTCATACTCGGCACTGCCTTACACACCTCACCACAGCCCACGTTCTCCATGGATTCCAAATACAACATTTGCGTCCCTTGTTTCGGGACTGCCTTAATCAGGACTGCCTTAATGCAGGCTTGGGGCTTTTCTCTCTGAAAAAGATCAGTATTAAGGGGCTTGTCTCAATTTTGGCAAATGAAAGGGAGGGGCAACATCATTAGCCAGGTTTCCCATAGCAGGCTCTATACTTTAGGACATTCATACTTGACAAGATGACTGCAAACACTCCACGCCACCTACAAAATTCTCCACCACAATTCACTCTGACAATATAATAGCGAGAGAGGATGCCTTCCTCTGTGATGAAGATTTGTATTGTATACTCTATAGCCAAGTTGTGTGAAAAACTCCCACTGATGTTAACCCAGAATAACCACAGATTCTGTCACACTGCTTCACAGGCAGAGTTTGACTATCAGTTAGAAGCAGAGCTCTTCTGCTAAACTTTATCTGTGAATATACGGTTTCCACTAGAGTGTTCGGTAAGCTCGCTGCAAATCATCATCACCTTCTGCTTGTCACTGTTCCCAAAAGGGATGACAACATTTTCTGCGGGGAATTTATCAAAAACATCCAAGGCAGGCAACAGAGGTGACCACCTCAATAGAGGCGGAGATGGTGAGCAGGAGAGACGATCGTATTTCTCATCTAAAACTAAAACCTACAGGCTGGACTGGGGGCCACAGTGAAACCATGGAAGGAACAAGAACCTTCCTGCTTTGCACAGCTCCTATGAGATCCAGATTAACCCCAAGCCGTGTGCCCACCACAATGTGAGGGCCGCGAAATGGCTAAGGTGGCAAAGAGGACTAAGTCACTCCTCCAGTCTGCGGTGCTCGTCCCAGTGACTGGGACCTAGGACGTTTGCAGCAGTGGCGTGAGCCAGCAGCAATTAGGTCTAACCTGCCCTGCAGGAGACCTGCCAGCACCTCCACCAGGAAGCACAGCCACCAGAGTGCCACAGCAAAGACTCAATCCTGGTGAACATCGGGAAAAAATTCAAAAGAAAATGCAAGACTAAAATAAATTAAAAGAAAAAAATCTACTTAAAAAAAAAAAGCATCTATTTCAACTTTCAACCTGAAGTGACTTCCAAAAAGGACTAAAAGTACTAAAGACCATGCAAATTACTCCGATAGGTTCACAAGGAGAAAATAGTATGATACAAAGTAAATCTATTCACAACTAACTTTCATTATTTCTACAGTTTTACTGCTTCTTCTGAATTTGAAATGCTCCCACACTCCAAATCCTTGAATTCTCCTCATTTCACACACCTTTGTTTTCTTGGGCTTATGTTAAGGAGACTCAGTATTAGCTGGGATTCCCTATCAGAGATGCGAGTGGAGTTCCCATTACAAGCAATAAATGAAGGGAAAGGACTAAATCTTGAGTCACAACGTTATCTGAAAAGGAGCTTTTTTAAACTGAGTAGGTCTAATTTTTAAAAAGTGCGGGACTCCAATTATATCATCTTAACAGCGGACCGCAAGCACCTCGGATTTAGCCTCAGTCATAACACAACAGTTTATATAATTTACAGGACTTGCGAATCTTTTCCTTGAACAATCTGCAGCTAAGCAGAGTTTTCAATGGCACCACTGAGAGAGCTGCTTTCTTATCAGAGAGGAAATGTCACTTTCCTCAAACATCAACTTATGGATAAGATAAAAAAAAAAAAAAAAGGAAGGAAAAAAAAAAAAGGGAAAAGTTAAGACACAGCTCAGGGAAAAAGGGAAAAGCTGCTACACAGAGCACCAGATTCTGAAGATAAAAGTGGGGCTTAGTGGGTGGAATCTCTTACAATGTAACATCTGCAAGAAGAGTTGAAATCCATTCTGCTGAATATGAACTCAAGATCCAAGTGTCATTTTTAGGAACCTCAAACTACCAAGTTCAGATGCAGGAGGGAGTAGCCAAGACTCGGTTTTGGTCAGAAACACAGACTCAAACTTAATTTTTATCAAGAGGCTGCGATGAACCCAAAGATTTAGCTCTAGTGAGGAATTCAAATATCACCTTATTTCCTGTAAGGGTAAATCTTCTGTTTTGGGATGTGATCCCTAAAATGCAAAAAATGTGGGGAAAAAATATATTGCATATTTAAAAATATATTTATTCTATTAAAGCAGCACAGGTTCTTGTAGCACATGACTTTTTAGAGCACTAAATTGCCATTCTTCAAACTCCCTCTTTATCCTGAGGATACTTGATGTTATTCCTGGCCCAGGAGATGTTCCTGTCTTTCGCTCCACACATCCCTTCATCCCCCTTCACCTTCCTGGGGACCTGAATTGCTGCCCAGGGCCCCTGGGTCCCCGTGTCCGCCACCCTTTCCTGCATGGCCGGGTTTTCCCATCGCAGAGCTACATGACATCTGCCCAGATTGTGTCCTCATGCCATATAAAAATACTGGTTCCACCCAAATAATTGCAGGCGACCAAACAACACTAATTTACTTCTTTTTCCACGAGTTTAGTGCCTCAGAAAAGTGATTTTTCAACAGGGCTATTTTTTTTTCTTCCTTCCTCATTATTTTTAACAGAACCTCATTAAGTCCCCACTAGATTTCCATTTGTTCACTGGTTTTGGTTCATTCGATGCATGATTGCATGCCCCAAAGAAATCTAAAACAGTATCCAGTATTCAAGGAGATAGTGCCCTCTAGCACACAAGCAGCATCCATTCCAATGTGATTGCTTATGCCAAAAAATTTCATAAATTTTATGTCATAAAATCCAAATCTTGTTACATTAAGCAAAATACCTCAGAAACATTTCAAATATTCACAAAAGCTTTGGGAGAAATGGCTTAGCCATGTCTTTAAAAGTGACAAACACAGATGTGTCGGGAGAAAAAGATATGAGGCCATAAATCTTAACTTGTTGGGAGTTAATTAAGGGATTCATCAATCATTACACAGCTAACACTATATATATACAGGCAAAATCCCATCAGCTGCCACAACCTACAGCAAGCTACAGGTTAAAAACTCCCAAAGTCCTTCTGTTCTGACTATTTATAAATGACTTTGTATAATCTAGCATTAAGACCTGCAATTATAAAACAGCATTAAAACAGGCCTGCATAGTTAGGGATAATTATAGTCGGTGCACTTTTTAAGGAAATAAAAAGCTTTTCCATTGCAACGCGGGCTTTGCCTTTTTGACAGCTCCAAGTCCCGGGGCCGCGGGGAGCTGGTTTCAATCGCGTGTCGGATTTTCCCTCCCTTCTCCCCGTGTGGCGGGGGCGCTGGGGCTGTCGCCCCACAGCCAGGCGTGACAGCGCCCGGCGGGAGCCGCGTTCCCGGCTTCCCAATGTGCTCCTGCGGGCCTCGCTCCGGAGCCACCGCCATGAGCCCTGGCCGTGGGCTGCAGCGGGAACTTGGGCCGTCCTCCTGATGTGTAGGACTGTTTTTCCTTAAGAAAAGCCCACGCTGGAAATCCAGTGGATTCCACAGAAAATACATACCATTATATACATATACATATAGAGGCGCACAGAGGCAAGTGCAAGTTTCTCCAGCTTCTCACTCATTCGTCTGCCACAGCTCCCATCACGTTCAGGAAAACCACTCAGATTCCCAGGTTTATTGAAGCTATGATCTCTCCACGCAGGGTGCAATCAAAAGGTGCTGATTAATATTAATGACTGTCTCCAGCCTGGCCTCAGATTCATTCATATTTACTCACACTGACTAACTAGTACCTCTCTTAAAAAACACACAACTTTGTTCATTTTGACAGGATTACTTGTGTAATAAGGTATTACTCAACATGAGTAAGGGTGGCAGACTCCCACACTCTGTCCCACTGGGAACTGCAAGCCCGACTTGTTTCTACACATACCACTAAAAACAGACTTCACTTGGCAATAGCTTTGAGTCATTTACAGCCTGACTTGGAATTATTTACTGAAGTAATTTTACATTGAAAAAAAAAAAAAAAGAGAGAGAGAAAAGCAAAAATTTCTAATCTGTTAATCAATAAAAATATGTGCATGAAATGTGCCCTCAGCTGTCACTCACAGTGAGATGCAATAATCTGTTATTTATTACTTTCTAGGATCATATCAATCAGCCATCTTTTCAAGCACACATATGCTCCCAATAAGTTATGCTACTCACAAAAGGCTTTGGTGAATAAGTCAACTCTGTTAATATAGAGTAAACTTCCCATGACATATACGGTACAGGGTTTCTGTGCAGCTCTCTATTATTGTAACAGTGACAAGAAATCCTATGGTTAAGGTCACCCAACAACTTCAGTTCAGCCTGGTCGGTTTATCCCTACTTAGCCCTCACTGCTGCTTTCCAGATTGCTCTCTGACTGCAATAGCTTAAACATATATATAAACATATATACATATTTAAGAAAGCAAGAAAACTGACTCTAAAACGAGCATGTGATGTGTTATCCCTCCATTTATTTTCAAGTTTGCATTTTCAAATGTAGTACCATGCCCACAGGAGCTTGCCTGATACATATTGTAGAAACTGCTATTTTCTCTCCCTCCGTCCCAACTGATAATTTTTCAGAATCTCAGTGGGAAACGGTTTTAATTCTGACAAATTTTGAAACTTTCAAATAAGAAAGTCACTGCAAGAGTCATTCAATAAAATGTTTGGAATATTTTAGAATTTTTCTTACCGGAAAATGAAAAACATCCTTTTTTTTCCTTTTTAAATGAACACTATGCTCTCAACTGAAAACTTATTGCCTTTTTCTTGTAATTTCCACAACAACTTTTCATGCAGGAAAGAGGAGATGCTATAAAATCAAGCATATAAAATCAACACACTGTGTGGAGAAACATCCTCTGAATATTCCCTATATGTTTCATGCATAAATTTTCAGTGACCTTTCGAAGCAGGTAACTTGGAAAGATTCCCTGTGCATGACTAAGTTATTTAGGGGAACACGCCAGGCTGACGCAGACCAAGCCGCCACCAAAACAGACTCTGCAGGGCGACAAAAACTTCCTATCATGATACTGCGTCCTGAATAGTCATGCTAGATCTCAAATGGCATTTCTCCTTTTGTCTTGCTTTGCATCCGAACTAGTAGCTGTTGAACAGAAAGTTCAGTGGGTTGTGCAGAGACACACAGTCAAAACGCAGAATGAGTCTCCTTTTCTTGTTTGGCAACTGTCAAACTCCTAAGTCTCTTTTTTTCAGTAGTTTGTGTGTTAATTAGTAGAGTCAAAAATCTTATACACAGAATCACAGACCCAAAACTACAGGATGAGCTCTTCCTTCAGCTGCAAAGCGCGGTTCTGGAAAACCAGAATTCACCACTCGCATGTTTGGAGAGATCTGCAGAGGAGAACTCCGCTGCAGGGCAGACAGAGGTAGGGCCCGGGAACAGCGGAGCGGAGCGGCGCACGTCAAGGACGGCGAGCGCCCATCGGCACAAACTCCGACGCAGCGGGATGCAGCCAGTGTTGACGTTTCGAGCCAGCCGAGCCTGATCACTAGCTTCTTTCATGCAAAAGACTCTGCTTGGATGGTTTTGAATTAAATCCACAAGCTCATTTATTTTCCAGCACATCTTCAAATTAACACTGCCTTCCTTTCTTTTTTTTTTTTTTTTTCCTCTTTTCTTTTTATTTCTCCCCATCATTTTGGAAATACACCTCCCCTGCTAACATATCACCTTGTTTTCTCACTTGTCTCCTAATACATAAGCCTACTCTCTTACTTACTCTCTTCTTTCCCACACTTGTTCTCATGCATAGCCGAAGAGCAGGGTTCTTGGCTGGTTTTGTTTGTTGTTCCATTGTTTCTCCGAAGAGTTTCAGGAGCCGATCACCACTGGAAGGAACTACGGAGTGTGGCAACCGCCGGCGTGCTGGGAAACCACGGCTCCCCCAGCAGCCGAGCTGCAAGCAGGGCTCTCGACACACAACCAGGGCTACCTCTGCTGTGCAAACTGGTTCTGGAAAGCACCAGAAGGCAGCCAGCCCGCAGGCGCTGAGGGGGAGAGATGTGCTGCTGCTGTGCTGCGTGGTGCAAGGAATCCACACATCACACACAGACACACAGGTCTCATTTCTACCGCCGCTGAGCACGGTGAAGGCAGGGAGTTAAAAAAGGCTTAAAATTATGACAATTATGAATGGCTTATTGCAAAGAAATCCGAGGGAGCCCACACTCATCCTGAAGAGCGAGCTAACAGCAAAACTTTTGCAACTCAGGAAGCTTATGCTTGGTCATTCATATTCCTTGTTTAATCAAGCTGACATAGAATTTTCTTCAAGCATAACACTATATGATGAATTACTTTCAGTGGAATCAACATTAATAATAGAAATTCCCTCGCAAAGCAGTCTGGAGTTTGATATGAAAAACCACTCTTTCGATCTAGAGCTGGCTAAACCGTGACAAGGTTTTCCCACTGCTTTATCAGGCCATTGCTTAACAACGTGAGTGCCAGGGAAACAGAGACCCATGTCCAAGCCCCCTCTCCGCCTCGTTCCTTACTACGTCGCAATCCAATAAAAAGAGTTTTCTTATATTTAAAATAGCAATACCAGAGAGTGTATACAACCAAAAATGAACTGGAAACAAGGAAAAAATATAAAATAACTTGATCATTTTTTTTCTACTTCAGTCTGAATTCAATTACAGGCAAGCTCAATGCAAGAAGTTGCATATATGTATTATACATGTATTATTGGATCTAGGTTCAGTTTAACCAATATGCGCATAGTTACACTTCTTATTTTCAATATATCCACGGATGCCTGTGCCTTGAGTTTAGGTATTATTCTGCCATTACGTTACATCCCTGTCCAAAAAAAAAACCATTCAGACATGCACGTGTTTGCAGCATGTATACCACCCTAAAATAAAAATAAACACAGAGAAGCACGCATATAGTATGTAAATATATATTCACTAGTAAAATTAATAATCCTAAGTATGACACAGCAGCAAAACCCGGGCCTCTAGCAGCCTTTAACGGGAGCAGGATGGGGTTGCAGACAACCTGTGTGTACCTTAAATACTGACAGGCACTGTGAAAAGTGCTCTGCATGTGTATGTTCCTGTGTACCAAAATACACTTAGACAGAGCAATGCCTCTAATGGATGTAAACATTTCTAACAGGTTAACTCCAGCTGCAGAGAATTTGTTTTATTGTTTTTGTTCTACATGCATGTCCTCCCCTCTCCCCTTTTCGGGGTTTACACAGGACAGGTGCATTCTTGGCCCAGGAACAAACAATCCTGGAGAGTCTGAGAAAGAAAAATTGAACTGAATTTGATGACAAAATGATAGGGAATAAATACATTATTGCCTTTCTATTATGTTAAAAAACAAAACCCCCAAATTTTGAACATCTATAATGTCTAAGCAATTTGAGGTAGAAATTTCAAAGCTGAAAAGAAATTGTTCCCAAGTCCAGATGTTGCCTTTCAGAAACTAGCAGAAATTGCCGCTTCTGAAAGCTACTGTGAAATATAAAGAGAGTAAAACAATAATTGTTTAAATAAAAATAATTTTACTCAGACATCCTGATACCTCAAAAGAGAGGCACTCTTGCCACGTGCTGCTGCGCACACGTATGGTGCCTGAGGAGCCAGGCCACTCTGCGCCAATGGGCAGACTGCACGAGGGATAAAGCAGCAGGAGTTGCTGCACGGGGCTCCACATCCGTGTGTACTGCACCGCGAAGCTGCCTTACGGCGGCTCGGGAAAGCTCCATAGCTGTAGTGTTACCTTCCCAGGGCTTATCCATGAAGCCCCGGGAGCTACAGTCACATTAACAAGGGCGCAGGGTCCACGCACACGGCGCAGCAGCGGCTGGCGCTCCAATTTCCCGATTTCCGAGAGCCCGCGTTGGGCTGCAAGGGCCACCCAAGGCTTCTCAGCACCGCTGCTTTCGCAGCCCCACGTTTCCCTATCGCTCCAGCTGCACTCCTAGGTGCTGGCACTGACTTCAACTCGCTGCTGTCTGAAGGCTGCATTTCTGCTACAGCTGATTTGAGAACCACCCGTCACCTTTCTACAGAAAACCCACATTTAGAAGAAGTCGTGAACAGATGATAAGCGTCCCTCTTCACGAGCCTTACGTCTAGATTTTGCTGGAGCTGCTACATAACTAAACGGTGACTCCCAGTAACCCAGCACGCATATCCCCATGTTTATCAGCACAAACGAACAAAACGCATACCGGCATCCCAAACACAAACAAACCCAGAGGTAAGCCCAAGAGGCCCTTCTAAAAGACAACATACCTTGAGGCCCGTAAGGAGTCTCAACTTTTATTTTAGGAAGGCTGCAGTGGCTGGCGCTAGGACACAGCTGTAAGAAGTCCACTTTAGGAATCCTGGAGCTGGGTGGGCAAGGAGGGACCCCCCCAGAATGGGTGTCCTTCCCTCCAGGGAAGCTGGGGGGGCGCCTGCCATTCACCCTCCCATGGCGACCTTGTCCACCTTCAGCTCTGTTGTTCAACGGCAGTTCCCACCAAGCTCCCCCAAGGCCCAGCTGTATAAACCGATGCTGTCAAAGGACACAGTTAGGGACGGCCGGAACAGGGAGGGGTGTCTAACGTGCTGGCCACTGAGTGAGCTGCAGGGATAAAGGAGCCTTGATGGAGAGAAGTAATCGCCCATCGGCGCTGCTTGTTTATTCTACCTCCTCCACCACATACTGGAACCTTTTTTTGTTTTTTCCATTACCAAAACGATCCCCCACTGAGAGGCCTTTGTGATCTAAAAGGGGCAGAGCCCCTCTCCCTTAGCACCGGCAAGTTTATGTAGGCAGATTCATTCAAACACATCTTAAAATAAACATTTGGCTCTTCCCCTGCATCACACTGTCCACACGCTGCCTTCAAACACACTTTAAAAAAAAATCGCCATTAAAATGTACTTGCACGGGATTATTTTTAACGAGATGTATTAAAACAGTTTAGCAGCCTAAGACCCCCATTGCCGAGGAGGTTCCACTTCAGAAGACAGCAATAGGCTGCTGAAAAAAATAAATATACATTACAGCAAAGTAAACCTGGCTGCTACTGCCATAGCAAGCAGTGCATTAGCTTTCCTGAAAAGAACACTCCCGGAAAAGAAAACCCTTCGCCCCTTTGGGGATATCCCTAATTATAAGAGAAGTGAATCTGAATCCAGATGTTCCGATGTGAAGCGCATGTTGCAAGAGGCAGGAGGAAAATGGCCACAACCACCGTGTGGAGAAGGTTGAACGGCGAGCGGAGCCGGCACCGGGGAGCACGGATCCCTCCCGGCTCAGGGGACGCAGCGCCAAACACCCCCAGAAAGGAAAGCACTTGTTCAGCAACCTCTCCCGCTTCCCTCTCTGCGCTCTGCCCACTGATTTCTTTTCCCAAGTTCATGGATCTGGCGCTGCCAACAGCTCAGGAATGAGCAAATCCATTTGCCCTGTGTCCCTGGAAAAGGTGGCAGAAGGTAGATCTCCGAGCAGCTCCCGGAGGCACCTGAAGCTGACGCTGCCGAGAGCCCGGCTCAGGTGCCAGCGGGTGCCACTCACTCCATGGGTGACCCATTGCAGCCACAGAGTCGGTGGCAATGGTCACAGTGCCATCAGGGCAGGTTGTGGGGCGAAAGCACCCGCTCATGGTAGCAGTTCTGACAACCATCCCCTAGCTGGGCCACCTGAGCTCACCATCATTTCATGTTGCCATCGTCCCCAGGCTGAACAAAGCGGCAACACAGGCAAATCGCAGCAAGAAAGACCCACTGTCCCAGCTTTAGTCTTGAAAAGGTAATAAATAGCTTTTCATTCGGGTAAGTAGTCATCTGGCAAGCTCTGTCGCTGCTGGAACAGCATCTCGGGCACAGGGCGGCTTTAACGACTGGAAGACGTCATAGAAATTTAATTCTGCGGGATGGCAACTTCCCTTGGAGCTGGTCAGAGCTGCAGCGAGAAGCAGAAACACTGAAATCGGGTGGGGGTGGCAAACTGCCTCGTGGGCCCCGCTCTGGGGCTGCTCAAGAGGCAGCCGGTTATCAGCGGTTACTGCTCTAACTTTGAGATAGAAGAGAAAGAAGTCTTGCTCTTACCACCCATTTGCTTGGTATTTTTGTGTATGTTCACACGCGAGCAAAGGGGAAAATTAAGTACTCCAGCTGCCTGAATACTGGAAAATTAAGTTTCTTCAGAGTCCTGCCACCAAACTTAAAGAAGTGTGTGGGGGTGGGTGGGTAAGGACCACAGTTTGCTGGTCTTTCCCTTCATGGGCAGTGATAATGCCAAAACACCAGTAATTGGTGCATTTCAGTGAATGCCCTTCACGGCACAGTCCGGTTTCCCTGGGTCACTTTCTCTGTCCCCCAGACCGGAGCAAGATGAGCGCCTCGGCAGGGATGGCAGTGTCCACTCGCCAAGTGCTTCCTTACTGGGTACAATTGACTCGAGTACCTGCCACGGGGCTCCAGGGTTGCGCGTTGCTGTGTGTGCCCACGTCACAGGCAGGCAGAGCTTGGTTCCTGCTCACGCGGGGCTGCTCGGAGCCGGCACATCTGGCACAGCTGCATCCCCAGCCCACCCCCATCCTGCACAGCAGGACCAGGGCAAGACAGCAATCCACAACTTCGGCTTCCAAACTCCTCTGTTATTCCAGAGCTCCTAGGGTAATCCTTGCTAGATGAAAATGCGAGCTATTGCAGTCACCAGATGCCCCATGAAGGTGATGAGGGAAAGCTGAAGAGCTTTCCAGCCTCTCCAACCTTTGCCCTGGTAGGCAGCAGTGCAACCTAATGAAAAGGTGCTGGACTGACCCAGGGTTCCCTAAACAGGACAGTCTCTGCAATACAAGATCCTGTATCTAGCTTGTCCCAACCCTCCCTTCATTCACCGCTGAAAGCAACGACCCTCCTGTTTATTTGTCCTTTCCCTTTTAAATGACCGACCCCTGCAGGTGCATCAGCTCTGAGCTTTCCGAAGAACCTCCACCTGAGAGGAGGTCTCAGAGCTGCCCACCTGGCACAGGGGAGGCCTGGAGGTGGCCGGGCCACTGCACCCGCCTGCTCCCAACAGGCTGGGGCCGCCCAGCTCCAGGCGGCCTCTCCTGCTGCCACTTCCCAAGGGTTTTAGACCTCACGGGCCCTACCAAGGGCTGCTGCTGTTGTCTCCGACTCCCTTCTCACCCTGTCCACAGGGTGGAGATGGGACAGGGCTGCTCTTACTACACCTTGCAACCCCTCCCCTGCCTCCCTTGGCCACGCTTAGGCCATCGGTGTACAGCATAGGCCAGATTTAGAAAGATATTTAAGTGCCAAAGAGTTGGCTTTGCGGTATGAGATTTTCAAATACACTTTTCAAAAGTACCTGAGCACTTGGGAAAATCTGACTAGTGACCCATCTATGTCCCTACATACCCACCCACCTCGACAAATCTTACCCTACTTCTCTTCTTCCTTTATGCCATTTACTAAAGAGCTTTTATACTTGCACTACTCTTTTCATCTTTAAAAGCACTTACAAACACTAATTATTCTTCACATATCCTTTTCGGGAAGTAAATAAGGATTATTATCCCCTCTGAAGTAAATCAGGATTACTAACTCCTTTTTACACCCGGGAGAACTACAGAAGAGAATTTAAGTGGTCTGCACAACACCCAGAGTTAAGAGAAGATACTGAATTAGGGGGTTATGATAGGAACGTTCTCCACGCTGTGTCAGACCATCACAGTCTGCATCTTATCCCTCTATTCACAAACGATCCTCTTCTACCTGCTCGCTGGTGATCAAATATTTAACATATCCCATAAAATGAAAAATATGAACTCTGCTGCAGTGCCTCTTATTTGTCATGCCCCATTACTTAAACTGGGTGGCACCATGTGCCTATACAACGGTTCTCAATTTTATTATAGTCTCTATTTGCTCACTTACTTAAGATGTTTAAAGAAGAGTTGTATGGATTATCAGACAGTCTGAAAAGTTCAGTTCAGAGCTCTTCAAACACAGTCATTTTCATCTTATTAGCACAAGTAAAGTAAAAGCCTTAGGCAGGTAATTTAACATCCAGTTTATCCAAAGGGACTTCTAAAGAAAGAGTCAACCTTTGTAAATTGTTTGTGATAATCTCCAAATTGATCATTAATTATCAGCTGCTAGCGAGTGCTTCTTCCATCAGTGGCACTACAAAAATATTCCCCGGAAAATCTCCTATTGTCGAGACTGCAACCTGGGTAATCGGCCATTACCACAAAAAACAAAGCCACAAAGCAGGTAGCAGCCCAGCTAAGCAGAGCCTGAAAGCTCAATACAGTCTTCGTTATTAATTATGTTATGTTCTACATTCGATAATATCCTCCCACTTACAGTGGTGGTCGCAATTAGCTTAGATCAGTTCGACTGCACTGAAAAAAGACATGCAGTAATTTGTACTGCCAAGTAGCTCTGAGTGGACACACAGAAATTTCACTTTCCCTACAGCAGTTTCCTGGTTTTCTTCCACGAGAAGCAAATGCCCAAAATCTGAAAGTTAAATCGAAGAAGATTTTTCCATATTTTTCTGAAACAGAGCTGACAGACAGCTGCAAGGCAGGCACGTTAGGGCTAGTCAGCCTCAGTTGCAGGTAGCCCAGGAACAAATGAGGCCCTGAAATAACTTAAATTAATGCAGTTAAGATACCCAGTGTGAAAAGCTCTGAGCAACATTTTGCACAGGTATCAAGTGGGGCACGCCACACAAAATATAACAGAATTTGAGGCTTTATTATGACAAATGTGTAATATTTGATATCCTCATGGTTCCTAGCACAACTCTACTGCACTTCACGGAGAGTCCCTGTAACCTTCACAGAAGGGTCCAGGACA
This sequence comes from Rhynchotus rufescens, assembly GCA_032273925.1. Taxonomy (NCBI): domain Eukaryota; kingdom Metazoa; phylum Chordata; class Aves; order Tinamiformes; family Tinamidae; genus Rhynchotus; species Rhynchotus rufescens. Next base: position 11,137 of record JAVCKT010019667.1, on the reverse strand, counting down.
TCACGTGCATCTCCTGCAGGCTCTGAGACACTGGACAAACCGTGCTTTAAACAGTCCTCCAGTGAGTAGGAAACGTGACCACGGAGGCCACAAGCTGAGCGGGAGGGTTGAACTAGATGACCTCTGAGGTCCCTTCCAACCTTAAGCATTCGATGATTCTATGATTCCCAACTGTTTTGCTGTGCCTAGCAATGCACAGAATTTACAAAATAAAGAATCAGCGTTAAACCGAAGATACAGAGTTAACATTTGAGGGCCCAAGATGTTTTTCATTAGAACAAGGAAAATATATTAATAACATTCAGTATCCTTGGAAAAGGCTACATGAGCACCCAACACCACCGTGATTTTTATGGATACCACAGCAGCAGCTGAAGCCTTTCACATTTGGCAAAGCTTTTATTGGCAGCGCTTTTAATTTATTTCTCTATTTTATGTGTTAAAATAGATGAAATGCTTGATACTCCTCCCAAGTAAAAGATTTTTTTTTCATGTTAAAATATTCCCCTCTCATTTTGTTCAAAACACAAGTCTACCAGCAGTGCCAGCACTTTGACTTTCACTTGAAGACACCAAATGCAACCGGATTACAGTTGTAAAGATGGGAAAAGCTCCACAGCTGAAAGAACCAAAGACAGCTTTGCTCAGGCTCTCTCATTTATATAATTTAGGCCTACAATTGTAGCATAGCATTTAAGAACACATAGGAAAAGTCTATTTCCAAGGGCAGAAAGACTGGAAGAGTCTCTTCTGGACAGACTGCACAATTCTTCTAAAGAGCAACGGTGCCAAGGAAGAGGCCACCCCTCCTGAGGGACACGAGCGTTAAACAGAGCCATGTTCAGCAAGGGAAACAACAGGACCTCAACCACTCGGGAAGAAATCTGTAACAAGCAGGAGTTTCAAGAGACACTTTCTCTCTGTAGACAGCCCTAAGGCCTAGCTGCATCAAGCAGCATATACATCATCTGGTTTTGTTCTGTTTTCTAATTTAGGAGCATGAAATATATGTTTCACAGACAGGCAGGTATCACCACGAGAAGAATTCCACTTGCAGAATTTAACATTGGTCGCTCTCCGAAAGCACGAGAGAAATCAGATAGACTGGGACTGAGAAATCAGATAGACAGATCTGGGACTTGGCTTATGGGATCATAAATTTAAAACTGTGCTCATAAGTGAAAACAAAACACAATTTAGGGAAATACGATGAACCCTGTGATGCCATTTATAACTAGTCCTTCTCAGGAGAAGCGCCCTGATATTCTCTATACGTGCTTAATATTGGAAGCAAGATTTACCCTCCACTCCTAATGGACAGGATGATATCAAAGTTGTCATCTCTTAAATAGACCTTGGCTTGATTGTGTGTCCAGGAGTAGCCTCAATTAGTTCGGTGGTGTCCTTGCCGCATTTAACGCCGCGTACAGGAGAAAAGACTCTTGCAAAGGTCTCTCTGAGGACTGAGCGAGCTTTGGAATTCCAGGTGTGATGCTGTTATGTGAAACGGGAGTCCAGCTCGCTCGCCAGAAAGCAGCACAAGCGAGCTCGGTGAGCCTGCTCAGGGGAACACATCTTAGCAGAACCAGGGCCCGCTTGAGGTGCCCGGGAGGCTAGGGTGAAAGGAGGCCCTTTAGCACCGCCGGCCTCCATGGGCTCCAGCCTCAAGGAGCAGCCAGCATTTGAGGGGAGGGAAGGAAAGGTTTGCTGCTTGGCTATAGGGTGCTATTAGCCTACCACAAGCTGTTAAATGAAAAATCAAAATTAATTCCTATTTGGTGTCTTCACATTTCACACTCCAGAGAGTCTCACTGACTGAACGAAGGACAAAAAGGGGTTGGAAAAAATAGTTCTTAAGATTTTTTCCAAGCTGAATCGTCTATTTCTTTGACTTGTGCTTAATTAAGTCAAGAGGTAATTTGAGGGAAGATGATGCGTTTTATTTATGTAGCTATTCCTCAAGGCCTGCCTGCACAGGAAGAACACAAGAAATGTCTGTCTCCTCCTGCCCATCTTGCTCTTGCTCCTCCCCCTTGTCCCCTCCCCAGCTCAAGTGCTTCACTCGCACTAAAGAACAGAGCGAGCAGAACTAGTACCTACTGCTGGGCTGGTCAAGGAGAGCTTCCTTGGGACTTGTCTCCCGTCCCTCTGAAGTCTCAAGCTTCTCCACCAAACCACAAAATGAATTCAATTGAACGGAGAGCTGCAAATCACTTGGAAGATGGGAATTAAGTTTTTCCTATTGCTGTGTCCAAACCTGGGCCTGCAGTGGGGTCCTTAAGGGCAGAGGAACTGCAGGCTGTGCAGCTGATGGCCTTCATCCGCTCCCTGCCTCCCTCTGCAGCCAGGTGCAAGGGATGGTAACGACACACGTGTGGCAGTGGCACCGAGCAAGCCGATCCCGTCGATGTTCATGAAGCACATCCAGAGCACGTGGCAAGTACAGAATATTATCATCGTTATAAGAAACCGGGGCACGCTCCAACTATGCTGTTTCTAGTGAACTCCCAGTCTTCGACTCAGCATGTCTGTGGCTTCTTGGCGTGCATATAGACACTGCCCAAACCAGAAAACTGGAGAACTATAGAGGATCTTTTTCTTCACCAGCCCATTTCTTTTTTATTTATTTTTTTCAGAAGAAATATTTCTCTGTACCACCCACCACCCACATACACTTCCAGGCTAATTATGCTTTGCAGGACAGCTAGCATAAAGCCGATTACAGTACACTGAGGTAAAGGAAGGCCTAGTCAAATAAACAGGATAACTTCCCATAGTCCATTCCTTTCCTGTTCCCCATTGAAGTATGAATCCCCAAATCCACAGTCTGAACCTAAAAAAAAAAAAAAAAAAAAGCAAACTTTGTTTCCCTTCTCCTTCCCTTCTTTCTTTCTGCCACCCCTGGCCATTTCTAGCTGGACCTCTCTCCAACCTACAAACTGCCAACCAACCAAACCTTCCTGTTCAGCCGGCTCTGGAAACGAAATGAAACAGCCAAGACAGCACTCAGCACAAATACTAAAAAAGCCCAAACATCCAAGAGCAGAGCCCCAACACCACGCTGCTGTCCACTTTCCATGCAAAGCGCTAGCCTCTCTCACACAACCCTACATCTGTGCGTAGCTGTTTCTTCCTCCCCTGCCAACATTGCTGCTTCTCTTGCTCCTTTCTATCGCACCACAGGAGGCAGGTCCTGGGCAGATCAGTGTTTCACTGAAAAACTGTAGTATGCGTGTGAGGAAGACACCAAATCCTGCAAAGTTTGCAGCATTTTCTGCTGCCACTGATTCCAACAGCAACTTCAGATCAATCATGACTTATAGCAGGAAAAAAGCAGACAGCCAGAGGAGGATGCACCCCTCTGATTTGGCTAAATATCATCCATAAAGACACTGTTGATATAATGGTTTTCAAACTGTATTTTTATAATAGCCTATCAATTTTAACACCGTAAAAAGAACCAATATCTATGTAGCGCAGTATTTTAGTTCTTTGCCATTACATCTTTTAGGCAGCTGGTCATATCCGGACAGCTTGGATCATCATTGACACGTCTGGACGGGCTGTAACATGTACCAGGCCTCTCTCTCTGTATACAACTCACAAAAAGAGGTTGCAGATCAGCTGCACAAGTAATTAGTGAGGGTTCTCTTTCTAAAACCAGAAATGAACTTTCATCCCAGGCATTTACTGTGGTCCTTCATTACCTCTATACTATAACAGACACCTAAAAACAGGTATTGCAAAAACCCTGAACAAGTTTCAGCTCTTCAGAACATGAATGTATTGGAATGGTCTTTTGTAGGGTGTGATAGAAGCTAGGTGAAATAGTAACAAGAAAACAAAAATGAAAATAAAAATATGAGGATGAACCAAGCAGAAGTGCAGCTTCACTGGTACAATGAATACCATTTAATACAAGAGTTTTCATACAATCTGGTAACATTTTGGCCGGGTCTCTATTCAACTCCTGCATTTAGAGGTTCTGGACTAATTATCTGAGTATGCTAGAAGATCCCAAATGCGGATGGAGCACAGCTTTCAAACTGAAGCACTCATGTACCTAACAGGACAAAAAACTGTCATGGATAATGAGCCGTTTTTGATTCCCAAAGCTTGGGAAAGGCAAGGTCATCTTGTGCTGCTTTAATTCTATCTCTTTAATAAACTCAAAAGATATGGACTGTCATGATTCAAGTTTTTGGGCTAGTAATGCCCATTAATTAAAAAGGAAATAAAGTAACAAAAGTAGGTTGCTGTAAATGCAGATGCAATCAAAAGTTCAAAAATTAATTTCAGATCTCTCAGCATGGCTGGAAAACACAGGAGACCAGTTTGCCTGGCTACTGTGTAAACGGACTCTATGAATTTCTTCCTATTTATTCTGCCAAGTGCCTTCCCTTCTAAATCTTGCTTCTGCCTATCCAGGCAAGAAGATTCTGCCTATCCAAGCAGGGTTTGAGAGCCTTCAGTGACTGTGTTACATAAGCTGGGAGATGGAAGGTTTGTCCTGTTCTTTATCCTACATTAACACCAAAGAGCAACATTATCTTCTGATTAATACTATTGCTAGTATTATTTTGCATTTCCCATAACAAAAATATAGATAATTAGCACTGTAAAATACATCCCACTACCAATAATGCGTCCCATAGTAAATATACCAAAAAAAAAAAGGTATTTATGCTTACATGGGCCAAAATCTATTCTTTTCTGTCATATAGAGCCATTTAAGTTTTGCACAATTGCTTCTTCATTCCTGACTCATGAAGTCAGTCCGAGGGGACTCCACGCTATGCTGTATTTTCCATGTTTCACTTCAATAAAATATTACAAATAGGTTACCATGTATCTGGGATTTTTTCTCCAATCATCATAACAAGCCAATGTTTTCCTAATGTCGCCACAAACCGCAGCTATTACCTCATACCAGAGCACAATGTTTTGGCAAAGCAGCGCAAAAAGGAAGAACAACTTCACTGTCATTTTCTCAAATACTTCTCTGAATATATAGCCCCCAAAATGGTAGCAACGAATGCTCTGACACTTCATTCTTTCCCTCCACCTACTTGAAGAATGAAATGAAAGCAGGAGAACAAGCAGGGGCCTCTCCCATCTTCTTGTTCTTAAGAGGATTCGGATCATGGTCATCCATAGCCAAATCACATGCAAGTCAATAGAAAACATTGCAAAAAAAATGGAGAAAAGATGGACATAATTGGACCTAATAACTCCAAAGGAAGGCTTAAGTCTTAACACATGTTCTACTTCAGTCTTGGTGTAATATACATTTGGGATGGCTGGGGCAAAGCCAAATTACACCAAGAATATGAGTAGTGCCCCATCCTAATGTGCAGATGACATTGCCAGTTTCAAGGGAAAAATATGGAAAAAAAAGATAGGGTTAAAATTCTTCCATTACTGTCCCAATCTTGTAACGTTCAACCCATCATTTGGGTTGATGGGTCTTCACATTTACCACCAATGGTTCCAAGGGACTGACTGCTAGTTAAGGATTCGACCTACTTGCCATCTATTTCCAGCAATCCTATCACCACCAGGCCTAATTAATGGGCCTCCAAGTCTAGAGCAGATACAAAAATGTAACCTATCGTCTAAATATGACGATTTACACACATTCTGGATTCTTTCTCAGTCAAAACTGGCGCATGCAAAATCAATTCCACAGTCCCACATTCAGGACACAAAGGGCATCACACATATCCTGCGACTTAAGCTATTCTCCTGAAATTATCTTAGTCTCACACAATCACACTTCAAACACCCCATATGTCCACTGTGGTTATTCCTCCTTTAGAAAGCTAATAAATGTAATACTGATACGTAGCAGCATTTCAAAGAATCACAGAATGGTTAAGGTTGGAAGAGACCTCTAGAGATCACCTAGTCCAACCCCCCTGCCCAAACAGGGACACCTAGAGCACGTTTCAGCTACAAACAATTATTTACAGTTCTTTGTGCCAGGAAAAGCCTCTATAAGAATAATTAACAATCCTTCTGCTTTATTTTCCTCTGTTTTGATGGGCCCAATCCAATCTCCAAGTTAAGCCCTCGCGAGTCTTATGATCGTTTTCAGCAAGGCTGGAGAGAGCCCTATGATTATAAATGACAGTTGGGCACAAGAAAGCGAGAGAGCGACAAGCATATCCCATTTCTTCACCCAGTAACACCACCGAGACAGAGGAAGAACAAACTTCCCAAGATGTTCCTGCCCTGGGCTGTGTAAAGCCAAGCAGAAAAGATCTGGAGGTGAGCGAGGGGAACTGGGGCTCCCTGCTCTTATTCAGTCCTCGGCCTCTATTCCAAGGCTGACAGAATCATCATAACAAGTGATGATGATGCTCACAACATGTGTTTTCTAGCCATCTAAAGATGCAACAAAATGATCTGTCTCCCAGTGCTAAAAATACCACCCTCCTCAACCAGATATTTTCATCTTAAAGAAAAATCAAGTGATCTGCACAGCAGCCCGCAATTACAACGCATGTGCTTGGTTGTATTCGACTTGGCCCAATAAAGGGGTCTAAAGCTGTGCCTGTTCCAAGCACTCACTTAAATATTGCATACACATAAAAATAAGGACAAACAAGCACAATTTTCCCCCCAAACATCCTTGAAGTGGTTTATCTCCAAACAGATTAGGTGTATGAGCCAAGCCATTAAAAACAATCCAATGCTCCCGTGTCCTAAAAGGACACACGCATTTTTGTGCCACCTGGATCACATGCACTTCTTTCACAGCTTTGGATTTCTTTACGAAAGTCACACACTCTACCTATACCCACATCATCACCCTTTCCTCCTGTTTTCAGTGACAAGTATTACACCAGAATCTTTAAAAATACAGATACTATAAAGGCTTTGAAACGTAGGAGTCAACTCAATTCTAGAGGCTTTCAAAACTTCGGCCAGGGCTTCCTGGAAGGCACAAACAATATAGAAGCTTCAAGGGGTTTCCCAAAGTCCTGTACTGAGATGTGCCTGACCTCCCTCTCCCTCACAGACCAGAGCTAAACAGTCCCAGAAACTGGCAGATGGATATTCTGGAGCAATCTGGGCACCTGCATATTGTGTAACTTGTTTTATTTTGGAAGACAACAATTACAGGCAAAGAAGAAAACGCAACTTTTGAACCTAGGCATTCACATCCAGCTTTCATACGAATGCATCCACAACCTAACAGTAACACTGAGCTGGTCGAAAATCAGGAGCATGAGATCCGTGAGATCTGCCAGTGCAGCCTCCTCTGCTGATCCTTCCCTGTCCATCTTCAACTTTTCCTAAGCCAGATGCTGAAACTTAATGCAAGGGGGCACACGATGCAGCAGTTTAACATAAGTGGCAAGCGACACACGTAGAAGTCAGGTGTTGTTTAAAACCGTAGCCACCCTCTCCTCCCACCTCCCCCTGCTTCCTACCTGAGTCGCCCTCCCACACCATCAGCTGCCACCTCCAATTTAACAACTCGCCCTGCGCTCGCTCGGGAACTTCCTGCAAACCACAGCAAGCTGGAGTACTCCACGGAAAATAAATGGACAATAAATATAACTATATTACCTGAAGGGAGGAGGGGGAGAAGCAAAGAAAAATGAGCGTCTTGTTGACGCCGGGCAAGTAGCCCTTGCCCGCTAAAATTTCCAAGAACACGAGAACTGGAGGGTAAAGGTTTCATTATGTGACTCCGTTCATAGAGTTTCTTAGAGAATCTCACCTCACCCATCCCTGAACACAGGGGCTCCTTCTTGTGCAGTCATTGCTGCTGAACAGCAGCTAGGCTGTTATTTCCCACTCCTGAAGAAATCCATTTTATGGCAGGCAACACGAAGAACCGCTTCACTAATAAGAGGGCTAAATAACTTCAGCACAGTTGCTATGGGCAGACGCGGGGATGTAGCGGCTGAAGGACGAGCTTTTTCCTTTCCATTAGGATCACAATTTAAACGTCCTCAGATATTTCTTAAACTTACTGTATTTTAAGCTCTACCTAGGAGAATAACAGCTCTCCCTGCAAAAACGTGCGACTGCTTCTGGGGGTGGAGGTGAAAGGAGAAGAGATGAGGGAGAGACAGGACAAGAATAATAGACAGGGCTGGGAGTCTATTAGCTTGTTAAGGCTATAACCTTAATACTGCTAAGGCTTATTTTGCTCTTTAAAAAAAAGTTGGATTTTTGCTGTCTGTACATTACAATGGGTCTAAAACTATGCAGAAGCTTTTAAGTTTCCTATATTATCTTCATTTTATCCACAGAGATCTAACTTTATCTTCCTTTCATCATCTCACATGTTCTTTGCGTAACGACAGACTCCGGCAAGCAAAATGTAATACTTGAAAGCGGCACTTTCTCAAGACCACATAAAGTGGAGAAAAGGAAATCTTTATGAAAATCAGAGCAAAAGTAACAAATAGTCCTTTTATTTCCTCTGACTACTCAGAGAAAAAAAAAATATTTCCTATGTTTTTTTTTTTTAAACAGAGAAGTAAATTTCCTGAAAAAAGCATTTTGCAACATTATGATCTGACAATAGCCATTCTCTAGGCACAGCAGCAAAAGCCCTTTAGCCCTGTCCAAAGGTGTTAACAGTGCAGTACTAATGTGACGGGGCTCCAAATGGATGGTCAAACACAGCGGCTTTGTTACGTGCGGAGGCTGCCTTTTCCTCAGCTTTCTCCAACCACACACCTAAGAAAAATGCTATTGAGCAGTGCTATATTAAAGCAAAGGCGACACATATTTTGTTCTGCATATTTTTCAGGCAAGTCCGTCAGAAAAAGAAAAGAAATAATATCTAAATTGTGGGGAAAAAAGAGTTTTCAGTCTTTTTTTTCCTCCTCCATATAGTGTATTTTCTTCTGCTTAGCTTATTAACAGTTAAAGTTGGAGTATCAAATTAATACATACTCAGACATAAGTTTTAATTTCTTGTATGCTTCATGAATAACCTTTTACCAAACCTGCATACAGTCTCATTCACTCTAAATGTTTAGACAGAAGAACTGGGAAAAAAATGATTGTATTATATGCCTGTAATTTATGTCTGCAACTTTGTTTTCTGCCGCTGCACCAGCAAAGCAAAAGCATGGTCCTGATTTAAAGCTGTAAATTCAGATCAAATGGGAAAGTGTTAAATTCAGAAGTGTTTTTGGTCCATTAACTTCCATGCTGATTTGACACGCTCTGCAGTGCTTGGGCAACAGACTCTGCTATAGAGCGTATTCCTAAGCAAACAGTGCTTTGTGTCATAAACCATCTGGGGTGTCAGCTCCAAGGGCCACTCGTCTAAACTCCTCTAATACATTTGGAAACACCGAGGTGCAGAACGGAAACTTTTCCACGCTCCCAAATCCCCTTTGCGCGGAGAAGGAGCCACCGCCGCAAGAGGAGCGATGGAAGGAACAAAATTTTGGCTAGGGCCCTTGTTTTCCTTCTTCGGCCGAAGAAAACCGTTGGGTCTACAGGCTTTCTCAAAGCGCTATGATTTTTCAAAGGTACCAATAAAAGTGATACCATTCATAACCTGGACAGTGCTGCCTTTCATATTGGAGCCTGCAGTCGCAAAGCTAAGTGCCAAGCAGATGGTTGAAATCTGTTTTGTATAAAAAGTGTTTGTGCGCGCGTTTTTTTAGAGCGAGTTCTTTGTATTCATATTCAGGCCTAGGTTCTAGCCATCAAAACACTGGCACCGCAGCCATCATTAGCGGCGTTTTAGACAACTGGCAACTGAGGTATTCACAGTTCTCCACAAAATGGTCCGCTAATATCTCCCAGATGTACAATTAAGGCAAAAGATCATCTTCTTAAATTGGTATCAGTGCTTTGGATGGCCTTTCAAGAGACTGCGCATGTATGCAAAAAGCTATTTTATTTTTTTTTAAATTATGTTGTAATTTTTATTCCGCTTTTTTTTTTTAAAAAAAAAAAGACGTGTTTTAAAATAGAGACTTCCCTATCAGACTCTCTACATCAACAGCAATTCATCTTGCGTTCATGATTCTAATAAATAGCTAGAAGGAAATTCTAAAAATTATTTTAATAATAAAGCTTTGTCGTTGATATTTTATAAGCTGTTAAATAAGGCGCTTTAGTAAATTCCTTTGAGTAAATATGAAAACAGAAGCATGCTATCTACGGTGCTGCTGTGGAGAAGCGGGGCAGTGTGCCCTTCAGCAATCTGTTGAGGGCTCTGCTACTGCCACACGCAACAACCCCTGGCAAGTCACCTCCACTACAGGCACCGCAGTTAACTCATTTGTAAGTGGGCTGTTTATTACTGCAAAGAGCAAGCCCCGAAATGCTCACCAGCATGGGGCTCTGCTCTCTGCCCAGGGCGCTCACGGCGTCCAGCAATTGCTCACAATAATCTGCCTGGTGACAAATTAACAGAGGTCACAGTTTTGACAACCGGGGTTATCAAATTAATGTATACTTGGGAGAATGCATTTTGGTGCGGTGGTCTTTGCTTAGGACCTTGGTGGCCACAACTGGGAATTGCCACCTCAGAAAACGAAAAGTTTCAAAGCAAAGATTATTTCTGTGTTCAGTGCCGGTCCACTAAGGTCCAGAACTGAGCACTGTAGGAGTTTGGGTAAGTTTTCATCATTGCTGTTTTAATCATTATCATCTGCCAGAGATACAGAATCATCACAAGGTCGCTCTTTAAAGCACACGGATAAAAACTTCCAAGACCCACAGATGTCAGAACTCGCAGAAACCTCTCCCAGCGGCTGGGAGAGAAATCCTGGCTGCATTTTAACTGATGCTTACTGTGCATCAGGGAAGCCAGGACCCTGCTCACGGATCTGCTCACGATCAGGCCCTTCTGCTTTACCGAGGTCAAAATCAGCCTTTTTCAGAGTGGGAAGATGTACCTTAATTATTTAGGCCTATCTTTTTACGACCTGACTCTGAACTTGAATGCAAGTGAGTCCAAACGCACAGAATGAACAGACTTGCTAAAAAAGAAAAAAAGTCTCGACTGGCCCCAACACAAAATAAGATCTTTGCGAACACACTGCTGAACACTACCGCTCAAATATTGTGCAACATGCCGAATTATAATCGATTCTCCTGCAAGCAGTCCCCTTCTTAAAAAGCGTATAAAAGCAACAACCCAGTC
>JAVCKT010019666.1:0-18241 GCA_032273925.1 Rhynchotus rufescens | reverse complement strand
GATGAAATAGGTTTCAATAGAATTAAGTAATTTATCTAAGGCACCTTAACGAGCAAAATTAGCTGTATCTGAAACCGTGAGATCTAGAAACATGCATAAAAATCACAGAGACAATAAATAGTAACTCACTCAGTAGTGTCTTATTTCTGAGACAAACATTTAAGCCTCTCACTATTTAAGAAATAGGTAGCTACCATTGAGTTCAAATGTATATTTTATAAGGGACTTCCAGCAGAGTCTGACAGCAGATCCTCCCGGTCCAGCACAGCCACATCTATATGCTAGACTGAAAAGCAGACCCTCTTAAACTAAAATGTTTAAATGTTTAAAACTCAAATGTGCCAGAACTTAAGACATAGTTTAATGTAAATATGCATGCAATCAAATACTGCAATCATCAGATATTTTAAAAGAGCTTTAGGGCTCATCTTACTAGCTGGCTTTATGGCATTAAACAGTTTTAATAAGAATTTGGGATGTGTATAGGTACCAAATTAATGTGGTTCACACAGATACCTTTATCAGACAGTACAGAGGAATAATCCAGTCTAGATCTTATATTGTAATGCTATTCTCCACTAAGGTCATCACCTGTGTATCTAAGATCTTTTTCTAGGGAGGAAAAAAGAGTTCTATAGCAATGATTTAAGAGTTAGTACAGATAGGGCTGAAAAGCTTGTAATAGCATACAGCAAAAGACTGTATGCATGCAGCTGACTGATAGAAAGATACATGGCTGAAAGAAACTTCTCTATCTCAAATACAGTCTCAACAGCTGGCATCACTGCTAGGGCAAAAGAGGTGATGACGCACGCCTTCTCCTGCAGGGTTTATTCTCTAGTTTCCAAGACCACTTCTGTGGCAGCTGTGAAACCAACAGCTGGGTTTCGGGGGCGTCCCCTTCCTGCCCGGCCTCCTCTCTGCCAAGGAGGGTGTTTGGCTGTCCCTGGAGGTGGCTGGTTTGGGCCAAAAACAGGACGTCTCACAGACAAGGCCATCCTGTGTATCCTCAGATCCTGGAAATATTAGCCTGGAAATTCTAGCAGGGATTGAATATGATGCATATTTTTTTGGGGGGGAAAGAAAGTCTAACTTTCTAACTTTGTCCTACCTAGTATTTACTAGAGACACTGAAGACAAGCAGGGTATAATAAATAGGCAGGTGCAGGTTTCCACACCAGTACAAAACTTTTATGCACTTAAAAATGTGTAACTGATTGTGACTGAACCACATGCCGTTTATTTTTCCTGAAAAATAAGCAAAGAATGATTATGATGAGCAACAATCGAGAAAAAGCAGTGAGAAAGCCCAAATCAATGTTTCAAACAGCCGGAGTGTATATCAGCCACAGTGTAAGACCCGACCCCTTTCAGATCTGGCAGGTGCTCGCTGTCCCAAGGAAACATCACACACCATAGTGATGCACAACAATTCCACGAGTTTTGTCGACAAAATGTAAAGCATTTTTACAATAGCCTTTGGGAAAACAGAGTATAATTGATTATAAAGAAAGAAGAACGGAAGCAAGTGCAGGAATCCTGGGTCCTTTGGCACAAGCTAAACCGGGCCCTAGAACAGATCATGAAGATATGAGTGGTTGGCACTGGTCAATTAGAAAAAGGCAAGGAAAAATCTGCAAAGGAGGCAGGAGAGCAGTTTTATGCCAACAGTCACTGCACTTAGCAGGATTTCCTGTCTAGCCCTGACGTGTGGTTGCTCTGTAATGCCTCATTTTTGAAATTCAGAGACTTCAGATTGAAGGAGTCTATGCTATGCAGGTTCTCCTGTTCTCATTAATCTTGTTTGGTTCTGTTTATCCAAGAATCCCAGAAGGTTGCACAGTGTCCTTCAGGAGCAGGAGTCATGATAAAATATAGCATCAGCACTGATGGTCTTAATGGCTGAAGTACGTCCATGTGCTGCTGCATGCTGCATTGGTGATACACCTTTGCAGGCACAGCCTGGCTGAATGGAGTCCCATATGCATCCCCATTATCTATCAGAAAACCTATCCATGAGGAAGACGCAGCTGGATTCTGAGCATGTGCTTTTTTTTTTTTCTCTTGATACAACTGAATTTTAAGTGTTCATCTTCAGGAAGTCCCATAACCTTTCACAGATTTTGGCCTGATTTTAACTTCTCCTCTATACACTAACATCAGATGCTAACATCAGCTGCTATACCTGCTAACATCAGATGAACATTGTGATGTTCTTGCTATGTGTGGGAGCACTTGGGATGCCCTTCTAGACTGACTTGAGGTTAGAGAGATGGTAGACCTGAGGAAGAGAGATAGTGAGAGGATGGATTAAATGGATGTGTTTAGGAAATGATTCCCTCCTAGAGAACATACCCTGACAGTCGTGGTAGCACTGTGTTCGTAAGTGGAGTTAAATTAATATGCACAGAAAAACATACATGCATATGGACAGTTAGGAACTGTTAGCAGCTAGCACAGTTAGCAGCTGAAAATGTCATATAGCAAAATTTCATACAGCAATAATTTTTACATAGCAATTGGGAAAGTGGTTCCTATAAGTGCCTGTACTGAAGGAAAGGCTGCAGTCTGAATTCAGTCCATTATCAGAACACTGAGAATGAAGAGAGGTTTGTAATTAATGTTTCAAATCCAGGAAAAGACCCATTAAACCTGCTGCTCACAAAATGATTTTTTTTTTCTGTCAGCACTCAAAAGGCTCCTAACACAGCCAGATAGGAATGATTTGTAAAGAATAGATAGTAAGTGCAGACATATTAGGCTCTAGCAGCATCAGGACTGCCCTTGGCTTCCAGCTCTTCCACAGACCCAAGAAAGAGGCAGTGCCCATGCACACTATCCCACCTAACTCCCACTCCGTATTTTGCAGACCCTGGCCCAGAGAGAAGACCATTTCCAGCAGCCATGAGCTCTGTGCACAGCTACATCCAGGGCAGATTACAGTAGCTTGCCAAGCTCAGCATGAAGCCTCCATCTATTTTCTGACCACCTGCATGGAAGGGAAGGCAGAAGCTCCAAATGGGATGCTCATGCTGTGACTCCTGCTACTACTCTTAGCTCCTCTGGCGTATGTGACATCTGTCATTTTAGAAGACAGAAGATATTTGACAGTTAACTTCTGGGGCTAAAATCCTGGGATTCCACTGTTCTGCTTAATGGTGCCAGGCTAGTGATGCTCATATTATTCATCAGCAGAGAGTGCCTTCAAATAGAAGACAAATACTGTAGGTTGTGAATTACATGATTCATAATCTGTCTCTTTATTCGTTTTGTCGATTAAATAAATAAACTATTATAAACCTGCTTCTACCATCAGTGTATAATCCATTATACACTGCCAACCATATAACTATGTAAATTCAGTAAGCCTTTTTTTTTTTTTTTTTGGTAAATGGGAATTATATGAAGTAATGGTTGGTAATACATCTGTAAGCCCTCAGCCCTTTGTAATTCCAGAATCCTGCAAGTAGTTACAGCTGAGAAGTAAAGGGTTGACTGTATCTCTGCTCTTAAGTGTCTGTTACTCCCTTCAGAAGTAAAGCTACTTGCTAATTGCTTGCCAGGCTGCAAGTGAATAAATCCCACTGAAAAGGTTTTGAGCAGAGTAGCATTTTCATTCTTGCTTTGTTAAGTGCTCCCTGAGAGCCAGGCAAAAGCTTTGTAGTGCTCAGTCACCATAGGAACCTACCTGTGGGCTTCGAATGTGTGTGATTGCCTAGCAAAACCTGGCAAATGTCACTTGCTACAGCTCCATCCGTACCACAGCTGAAGCTATCCGAACCGTGAAGGTGTTAAATGAAGAAGAGATAGCGAAATAATGGTCTGTGCTTTAATTCTTCCCGGTGATTTATCAAGCTTACCTTGTCATGTTAAATAAACCTCCCCATTCTTTACAATTTGAGGATGTTGACTGACTTTGCTCTGCTAGAGGATGCTGACAAGACCACTAATGAAAATTAATATATTGTTCTTTAGACTGAAACGTCTATGGCTGTGTGGGTGTTAAATTTTAGGATTATGTGTATTTGATGAGGTTTTTTGCCTTCTACCCTTAGTATGTTCTAATCCCTAAGCTCTCTGCATGTGTATATTCCAGTTTTCCTCACCTTTTCTCTCACAGTTATTAAGTTTTTTTTCAGGCCAGGTTTGCCCTCCTTGAGCAGGGCCATGGAGTGCAGAGGAGAAAAAGCTTCACATAAAGTGATAAAAATCTTCGGCTTCTTCCATCCATACTCCTGAGAAACATCTTTTACAAATATCTAGAAAATGGTTGGATTTGAGTAACTAAAACTGCACAAGAGGTAGTTCTCAGTGAGGATGTCTGTGCTAGCAAATAAAAAGAACCTGTAGTAAGGGCTCAGGTGCTGGCACACGTTTCTCTGCATGTTCGGTCATTGACATGCACCTTGTTGCTGCTGACTTGTACCTATCAGTGCCATCTCAGCGACAACGCTCAGTTTGGGGAATATCACAAGCCAAGGAGTGTTCCCAATGGTTTTTTAGAGTCAGTCATGCTGCTTAGGGACAGAGAGTTTAGCCATATGGATGTGAGCTGCAGCCTGCCATTTTGCCTCAGGGTCAGCAAATGCTCCCTGGCCTGTTTATTTATTAATATACTTCTAAGAGATAAGCCAAAACTGGCTACAATCTGTTAAGTAGTTTTAAAAGTGAAGTCATTTGAAAGTATGAAAACTGTCACTTAAAAGATACTAAGAGGGAATTATTTCCATTTACAGACATCACTGAAGAACCGGGCTGAGCAAACTCATTCCTATTTTGGCAGAGAATAAGAGTTAAAAACTCAGAGGTCTAGTGCCATCCTTTTATTTTTGTACCTGGATTCGTGACAGTTGTGTCTACACGTTCCTGGTGGGGCAGGCAGCCGTGCACTGTGGCATCCTGTGGCTCTGATGATGGGACAGTGGTGGCTGGAGCACTGCACAGCACCCCGCTGGTCCATCCTTGGGCTTCCTTCTGGGGAAACCAGGATGTGGGAAGGGTCTCACTGCAGCATGGGGCTGATGTTTATGTTCAGGACACATCCACCTCAACCCAGCAGTTCACACACATTGACAGATTCAATAGCCTACCTGAAGCTAAAGTGATCAAGTGAGGAAAGAGCAAATTTTTAATGCAAAGGTGCATTTTCATTTTTCTTAGGATATCTACTGGCTTTATGATGTCTGTTTGGGGCTTTCTGGTAATATATTTGTATCCAGGCTACAAAAACTCTGCTGGCCCCACTTACCTACCTGCCTTCATATCATATATAAGCTTCAAATTTCCAGCAACATTGTTCTGAGGATTTTCTTTCACAAAATTTGATTTAAAGCATTTTAATTTGATGTTTTAATTTGATTACAACATTTCTTTTTTCTTTTCCACTATGAGCAACTACAAAAATCAATCAGGGACTTATTCTGACTGTCATCAGATGGATGTTAAGCAAGTGGGAAGAATAAACACATCAGGAAAGGAGTGAAGAAAAGCCTGACAAATGAAAAGTTTGTCCACAAAATTTTACTCAAGACAGTGTTTAAGGAAGCAAATATGTCCTTTTTTTTGTGTGTGTGTTGATGTCCTGGAGAAATACTCAGACTTCTGCAAATGTAATGAAGGGGGAGCATAAGATACTGGGGGGCTTTTGGAAAGGAAGCAGCTCTCTCCCAAATCAAGTTAAATTAGGGTAGCAGACCCAAACTGGCCACGTAGGATGTGTTCCCACAGGAAAGGGACACACAGGAGCAGTTCTATATAGTTTTTGTGTCTAGCTGCCCTCTTTTTACTTGTTTGTGTCTCTTCTTTGGTCCACCCCTTCACAGTGCCACTTTCCGTGGTCCACTGGAAGCATGTCCTGCTGAGGAACGGTTTCCTCAGATCTGCTGATCTCTTTCTCAGAGCTGCAGACTCCAGCTTGGGAATGGTTCCTCCTCCCTCAATCTCTGCCATTTTCCCCTCATGGGCGCAAAACTGTGCTGTCAAAAAGTACCCAGAAGACAGGACCGTGCTGTCCTGAGGAGGGAAAGCTGGTTCCCCAAGGAAGTTTTTGAAAGTCTCTGCAGCAGCAGGACATAGAGAGGGGTGGGAAAGTTCTGGACATGCTGGAAGTGTGTGGCAGGCCTTGGCAGGAGATAAGGCATCAGCAGGAGTCAAGGGTCCAAAGCATCGTGCAAAACAAGGGTAGGAGATTGGAGATCTGAGATCACCATCACCAATAGCACATGTTGTGCTATTTCCTAGGCCAGATTGTCAATCTTTGCCCAAAACTGGTGGAGTTCAGGTTCTGTTGGTGCCTATGCTGTAGCCAGGCCAGCTGCACAAACATAGTCAAATGGGCTTCCAGTTTTATGGTGAAGATGCCAATAACAACCCAGCCTTGGCAATTGTTTGTTCCAGGGAAGCTGCAAAACCTGCCAGAGAAGACAGGTAAGTATCCAGGCCACAGTCAGCTCAGTCGCTTCCTTAAAAGGCTTTTGGAAGCAATCCATAGGCAGTGCATCACATTCTGTAAGCACTCCTCTTGAACCTAAGATTATTGCTTTTAAAGTTGCTGGAGAGTTTTAACTGAGGGTATGGAAGTACCGGGAGTGAATCACACAAAAACTCTCTACCTAGAACTTCATGGCCAATTAGCTATTACCTCAGAAACGCTGCCCCATCACTGTCAGCCCAGGCTTTTCCCACAACTCCCAGTCGGTTTCACAATTCCCTGCAGGGCTCCTCTAATCCACCTTGGAAGGCAGAGCAGAGGGCAAGTCCTACTGGTTCTCCTTTTGTCTAATGTGCTGAGCACGGCACCAGAGTGAACGCTTCTAAGAAATGACATCTGGTGTCCTGACAGTAAATAACAAGCTATCAGAGGAACACCCTGGATGCTCTATTTGCTAACTTGCTGTTTGTCCAGGGTAGAAGGATATTGAGCTACTAATGGATTTCACTAGTGATTTTCAGTTAGCAAAGGTTTACGAAGACATTGTTTTATGAGCTCAGAGAGTAAATGGTGCTAGATATATAATTGATGGCATTATTCCAATGTACATACTATGTCGTTTTAAATACTATATAAAGGATATTGTACTTTAGAATATATGCAGGGGTAGGGGAGACAAGATTAAAGTAAGATATAAAAGCTTATTCTTTCTAGATAGATGTATAGAATTGACAGGAAAATAAATTTGAACATTAAAAAAATGACAGCTATTTCTGAAATGCACCAGATCCTATAATGAAAGCTTAAGTGTTACTGGTACACAACCAGGCTCCCCAGCAGTTTAGAAGAGGAAGTAGCAGTATCTCATTTATCTGGAACCACAGGAGGAAGTTCCTGAAGGAGAAGTTTGCTGCACCCAAGTAGCCTTTCTCTCTGAAAGAAGTCTAGAAAAAGTTCTCCTTGTGCAAAAATAAGCATGAGCTCTTCCATGACCACAGTGCTGGGTCACTGCTCAGCTTGTAGTTTTGATGTTTCAATCCTTAAACTTTCCCTCTGGCACAACAGTGAATTTCCGAAGGTTTGCCAGTTCACTAATGACACAGGCAGATCATCCCCAGCTGAATCCCTTCCTACAGCCATTGACTGATGAAATCATTAATTTTGAATCTTTCTTTGAACTCAGTTTTCAGAAATTATCCAGTGCTTTACACAGAATCACAGAATGGCTGAGGTTGGAAGGGACTTCCAGAGATCATCTAGTCCAATGCCTCCACTCCAGCAGGGACACTCAGAGCACATGGCACAGGGCAGCATCCAGGCGGGTTTGGAAGACCTCCAGAGAAGGAGACTCCACAACCCCCCTGGGCAGCCTGTTCCAGGGCTCTGTCACCCTCACAGTAAAGAAATTCCTCCTCACCTGGTGATGGAACTTTAGTAAAATGATCATCATAGAATGGCCTGTACCTATGCCTTTTGATTTCAGTGGAATTGTGACTGTTACCAAGTCAGCTTTTCATTGATAAAAACATGAAGTTCAAAATTCCTTCCTTATTTGTAGTGTAGGACTCAGTCTTTTTATTGTTTGTATATCTGAACAGCAGTAAAGTGTCAGAGTGCCTCATGAATGGAAGTTAAATACAGTGGGTGGTAATGCAATCTGAAAAGGTTGAGTACATATAACCTTCAGAAAGGAAATTTACTATATTTTTTCCATCAAAGATCAGCTGAGCATTGTGTTTACCAGTCATGAACCTGACAAGTTGTGGCTAGTTCCTATGACTCTGAAAATGTTCACACTGAATTTTTGGTGTGGTATCCCCTTTCCTGGGGGAATTTCAGTTAAAATGCAACTGTAGTTTGGATTCTAATGTAATCTATAAGGCTAGAACAAAAACAGCACCTTTATTCCAATGAAATGTTTTTATTTCTTTTTTTTTTAATAAAAGATCACATGACAGAAATGTAACTTTCCTTCATGTAACTTCTCCAAGCTGCACTGCACTTTACATCTGTCCTGACTTGCCAGACCTATTCTATTGGCATAGAAGAACAATGTTTAATGAGTGAGCTGTTAAAATGTGCTGTGCTCCAGTGAAAAAAGCAGTCAAGGAAAGACTTTCTATGTTTAGTTTTGATTGACTTCTTATTGTTGACTTTTCTTGTCTTTTAAATTTCACAGGGCAAAACTTTGTGACTACCCTTAGGAAAACAGATCACATCTTCATCCCCTGCTTTTATTTTCTTATGTCGCTATGACTACCCAATTACAAATATCCTCTCAAAGGCAGAACAATAGAAACAAGTAGATTCCTGTCCCTTACAGCCACTCTTGGTTAGAGCTTTGTTCCAGCCAGAATTGTATCCGCACACATTTATTTTCCTGTATGTGCTCGGGTATTACGTGCATTTATTCAGGGAGTGGTGCATCATCCAGAGAAACAGCCTACAAACTGAAAGTAGGCAGTCAAAGTAAAAGGACACTTGGGTTACATGTGAAATTTTATGAAAACTGTTGCATTTGTTTTCCCTTCCCTTTGCAATCAGTCTTGTGTAAAAGCTATTCACATGAATCTGCTGTGGATGCAGTGGTGAAGAACCTTAATCTGCCAGCATGGGAGAGACTGGAAATTTGGGGCTGTATACAACCAAGTCAGACATTACACATAAAACAAAGTAAAAAATGAGGAAAACGTAATGGGCAAATAATTATGCTTGTGCCTTTTGCACAGTTAACTGCAAATAATAAACCAGTATTCGCACCCAAGGAAAGTAAAATGCTACTCTTTGTCCTTCCTTACACATTACACAGCACTTTACATGAAAACAACTGTAATAGCCACAGCGCTATTGCCAAAAGCCTTCTTTCCCTTTGGGGAAAGTAAACCAAGTAAACACGTTCAAGGGCCTTTGCGGTCTAACTGGGCACACAGTATTTTGTGGCATGCCTCTTGCGTTCTGCGGCACACCAGATCTCAGTTTTGCAATCAGATTTTCATAGAATTATTGAAAATGGTATTTTGGAAGGGAGCTCTGAAGATCCCTAGGCCAACCCATGTGCAAAGCAAGGCTAGCTTCAGAGTTAGATCAGGTTGCTCAGGGGATTTGTCCAGCTAAGGTTTTGAAAAATCTCTAAGGGTGGACACTCCACAACACCTTCACGTTACACAGATCACAATTTCTGGAGAAAAAATAAAATACTGAGGTGATCCCATGATAATGTTATGAAAATATTTAGTGAATTAACTCTTATAAGTAGAAAAAAATGTATATTTTTATTTTTTTCTTGTAATTACATAAGTATATTGTATTACCCTCTGTTGATACTGCATAAAGGTAATGCATGAAAAAGAGGCTTGTTGACTGGCTGAGATACAGTGGGGATTGAGGAAGCAGCATTGAATTTTCCCACTCAGATGACAGTATTTTACAGGAAGAGAGGTATATTTGTTTTCCTTTTCTCTTCCTAGGTAAGATTAGATTTTGATACTATCTGAGTGCAGACTCTGTATCACTATAGTTATGGGTATAATCCCTGTGGTGTTATGTGTATACACAATTTGTGAAAAATGTTGATTTATTTGTATATTAGGAACTGTGAGAGAAGGGCAAAGACTTTGCTGCTATACAGTGCTGTAATACTGGGACAACACTTTGTTATAACAAAGGTAATAACAAAACTGATGCGTATTTAAGCAGTATAATGACAGCAGTATGAAAGCAAATGCTAGATGAAAATGTAGGTTTATAATTCTTTGTGATCTAAGCAAGTAGGGCTCTTCACTCCATTATTCCAAATAGTACTACAAATGTTATTTCCAAAATACAACCGCTCCAGTAAGTAGGAAGGATGGAGAGAGGGTCATTCAGGTTATATATCCTGATGGTACATTTACCTGAGAGGAAGAGGACAAAGGCTTGGTTGAACTAAGGCGTTTTAAAATGAAGAAAGATCCCCTGTTCCTTATGTTCAGTTCACGTAACACTGTACAAGAGACAGGCATTTGGAGAGCCTGGGAACAAAGGTAGGAAACAGCTGCTACCACAGCATTCCCACAAGGAATTCACTTTTGATCCACATATGCATACATATATAGGCATATATTTACATACATATTAATTTGTATGTGTGTGTGTGTATATATATACATTCTCTGACTGAACTTCACAGCTTCTCCTTCACAGGACTCCATCAAGGGTTACTTTAGAAACAATCTTGATATCTTTCCCGATAACAAAGAAATCCATTTGCTCCCGATCCCAATCCACTGCAAACACTTCTTGTAATCTCTGAGCACTCAAAACTCTTTCAGCACATAAAGTACATACCAGCCACTGTAAGCTATCCTTTAATATCACATACAAATGTTTACATTTGTGGAGACTAAATTTCCGCTCCCTTTTTTTTTTTTTTTTTCTTCCTACCTTGGTCTCACAGCCACTGAATTCTTGTGGCAGTTATTGACACTGCTAATTAGCAGCATCACTTTCATTGCAAGCCCAAGGCGAGAAAACCTGTGAAAAATGCCCTGCTGACTCACAGGTGATTTCTGTTCTCCAGAACAGGAGTCCAGTCTAGCTCAGTCCTCCTGCCTAGGCTGAGTCGGACGTCGATGGGTTGAGGCAGCTATTTGTGATATGGGGTGCAGTGTCAGTGGGCAGCTTTTTAATAATGTAATCCAGAAGTGAAAGGATATTGTTTACCAAATCTGTTTCAAAATGCTGATTAATCAAATAAATGGATGTTTATTGAAGCTGTTGCTAGGTGCTTACTGTTATTGAGATAATTGTGTGACTCAACTAAACTAGACAAAGAGCTCCACTGTTGCGCTCAAGTATCAAACTCGCTGCAAAGTTTGTAGCATGACACCACAGCAAGCAGAGAAACTTTGCTCTTTCTTCTCATCTTTCTCTTTCTTTTTTTCTTTTTTTTTTTTTTTTTTTCCCCCTGAAGGCTAATCACTTATTTGCTTTATCATCACATCATCTGCTTTTATAGCCAGCTTCAAATGCCTTCCTTCCATAAAGCCTAGTAGTAAACACAGACCCTTTTGCAAAACTGCTTCCCAGCCGTGGAAGGGTATATTCTTATTAAAACTAAGATGCATCGACATAACTCCGGGTCTTTTCGATATTAATTATTGCTATATCCGTGCCAGTTTGTGCTTAGTATTTGCATAAACTATAGGCTGGTAACCATTCAAAACATTTGCTTAGTAAATAATCGGGGCAAGCTTTGTGGAGAAAGGTAATATTTTCATTAGACCAGCTGATAAAGATGGAAACAGCACACAAGCTTTCTGGCACACAAGCCCTCCTTCAGGTTGAAGTTGCTACTTCAAAGCCGTTCTGCTTTTCCAGCTACTTGCATTTTCTTTTTCCTCAGTAAAAGCTATTTCCTCTCTCTGTAATTCTCAGCAATCTCACCACATATTCTTAACTCTCACGGCTACAAAGACAAGGGTACTACTAAACGGTACATGATCAGCCAGGCTATTAGTGGAGACTTTATGACAGAAATTAGATCATGCAACTCATGCCTCATTTTTCATCCAAAAGATGGAAAATTTTGAAAAGACAGATACTAATAGGTACTATTATAGAAATTTCTCCTCAGTGCTCTATCAACAGAAGAAAGCACAAAGTATATGAAGCCTAATTTACAGGATGAGTGCTAATCTGTAGAGGTGGGGGAGCACCGAAAATGCAAGCTTGTTCTTCAGTTAAGCTTCCCCTCTCTCTTACATATTATTTTTATTATTTTTTTCCCCTATGTTTTAGGTGATGGAAGCTTGCATAGCTTAATGATAAAGGATATTTGAAAGCATGAGGGCATATTTGCTACAAATGTTGCTTCCAGTCCTTCAGTCTCAAGTTGTACCAGTGCAAACTTCGATTGACCCTATCAGCAAGGATGTCATTATCAGATTTACAGTGCTATAACTGAGCATAAAATTTAACCCTGACTATTCATAATCTGTAGCAGTTTTAGGTGTTTTTTTTCTTTCAATTTTTCAACAAAATTAATTATACATTGCAATGAAAAAGTATTTCACTTGCTTAAGACTGTTTCGACAGAAACTCTTCTGGTATGTGTCAGGGAAATCACTGCTCTTTAGCAACAACCACTTTACTCTCTGAAAATACTCAATTCAAATCATTAAGTAATACTTTTTTTTTTTAATTAACTGCAATATTCAGTCATAATTGATAGAATAAAGTCTAACCTTCTAACAAATTCTGGAGGTGTATAGGTCAAGGTCTGAACCAGGTTTTGAACCAGGAAGCAGGCTTTGTTTGAACTGCCTAGCCCTTGCATTTGATTTCTTGAATTAATGTTTTACTGGTAACCAGAAATGTTTTCAGTGAAGGAGGAGAGCATTTATACTGCTCTCCTGCTACACCTGCTCCAATCACAAACATGCTATTGAAAAAAAAATATATAGTGCCTAAGGTGTGTTTTTGCTTTTATTGGTCATGAGCATAAATCATATTAAGCATGAATTTGATTCCATTCCTCTATTGATGGGCCTTCATAGATATCCAGAATGAGATAACTGGAAGAAATATAATCAGAATGAGCCACTCTGTAGAGACATGAGTGGCTCACATTCACGGGTGAAACATGAGAGTAAAAGGAAAGTAAGAGAAGGGTGGGCGAGAACCCCCTCTCCTAAATTCTGCACATGGTACAGAGAACAGTAATTGATGGCATGACCCCACCAAGCTATCACACTTCTTGTATATAATGTCTAATTGTTATATTGCTACACCATCAAAACCATTTTGTTTTCTTTTTTTTCCCTTTTTTTCCCTTTTGCCCCTTTTTTTTTCCCCCATCCCCATGAAAGGACTGGGCAATTCTGTTTTCCCCTGTGTGAAAGGGAAGGATTGTTCTCACTGAGATTCTGAGATTCTCACTCTCACTGAGGGCGGCATGAAGCAGGGGGGCAAAATCAGAAATGAGTTGAAATCCAAGGTTCAATGTTCATGTGATTTCTTTCAGGACATGGAAGGGTTTTCAACTCATTATCCATCTCAAATGAGTCAAAAGCATATTTAAAGTGCAAACATATAAGAAGGGCATATATAAAGTAACCACCTTTGGAATACTGTCATAATGTTTATTCTAAAAAATATTTTTTGCACTAAAAAAGTTAGGCAGCAGCAGTTCTCCATCAGATTGTCTCTGAACTCATCTCAGAATTGGACCAGTTCCCTTCCCTGCTACGAGGGCAGCAGGAACCCCTATTCTACACCTGTACTTTGGAAAGTGATAATCTCCAATATGCTTATACTTTGCAAATTTTTGTGTAAGAGAACACTATCAACAGGAAGGGAACACCAGCAACATTGTTTGGCATCAAATTCTTTTACAGGCAAGATATTAACTGCATTAACTCCTCTTCTCCCCAAAGGTTACTAACTACTGTTTCTGATAACATCATTTCTTAGCAAATTTCCCTCAAAAGTCTTTGGGTGGAAAACTGGGTTTTAAACTAAATTATTATTTTCAGAAAAAAAAGAAAAGATATCCTGATTTCCATTTCATTATATTTTCATTGATAATAGTGGACTATCTATTTGGAAGTCTAAATGCTGAAAATATTTCTGAAAATATTTAGCCTTTCAGCTCCATGAGACCTTGGAAAAAAATGGTTTGCATCTATTTTTACTTGTTTTTTTTTTTAATGCCCAGGGTCAGGGCCTTTTTTTTTTTTTTTTTTTTTTTTTTTTATTTTCAGCCCTTTTTAAATGCAAAGTCTCAGCTCACCCATCTGGAAAGAAGCAAACCTGGTTTTCTGGTGATCAGTATGAGCTGCTCGCTGCAGGATGTTCAGTGTTTAGGGTTCCCGCACACACAGGCCAGCCAGACCAGGCTCTCAGACTGAAAATCCTCAAGGGATTAATCCTCCCAGAAGACACCAATTCCTTTCATTCCTTTACCATTACCATCTCTTTGGACAGCGCTGTACAGACCAGGAATGCCACTGCATACCTTAGGACCTCCTAATTTATTGTTTTCCTAGCAGCAACATGGTCTGTTTATAAGTAGTATAAGTACTAACACCATCCATATGAGCACGGGAGACTGGCCAAGCTGGTGAAACTGTTTCTGTATTCAGCCTTTTAGATGTCACACTTAGAGCATTTGCAAAATGAACTGCTTTGATAAAGGACGAATCATGTGGTTTTGCTTCAGCCTCGTGGCACTAAACCAGACTTGTGCGTGGAGACCTTGTGACTCTGCAGAAAAAGAGTTTGTCCAGATCATCTCCCAGACAGAGTAGATAAGTCACACACAGGATGCGGTCTTATGGTGGAAAGAGAGGATTTCCTTATCTGAGACAGTCCTTTTCTGTGTATTCCTCATTTATTGCAATGCAAAGCAGCACATTAAGCTAAACACATTTTGCTCACTTGGTGGTGAATCCTGCTGGGATAGAAACTTTTTTGCTCCTTTAATTTGCTCTGTCTGACTGTATCCTCATATGGCTATCTGCCATTCCAGCTGTTTGGCTTTTTTAATCCTCACCTATGATTAACAACCTGAGCTGCTGCAAGTGATACATAATACAGTGGGCTATGGGTTAAAGTCTGCAATATGTCCTCATTTCAACCTTAAGATACTAACCTCTTAAAATAGTTGCCTGGAGCAATTAGCAAGCATGAAAAAAAATGTTAAACAATTAGATTCAGGAGGCCTCTGAAGAATCTCTCTGCTTGTCTGCTTGGGAACTGGAACTGTTACAAGTTCAGTAAATAAATGACTTATTTCTACACATCCAAGATGTGAGAATTTTTCCTTCATAAAAGAAAAATTGAAATGAAATTTTAGAGACTCATGTATGCTCACATAGAAACACACGTCTGTGCACATACATTATAATATAAGCAATTTTAACTGTCAACTATTAGGCAACAGCATTTAGAAATTGCAGGCTTCATTCTGGTTGAGTGCTGCTTTGATAAAATGTTAAATATATTATATGTTGAATGCTGAAGCAATAGGATGCAAAGGAGTTTTTTTCTGTAGCAGAGTTAGTACCACTTCTATTTGCAACATAAGTGCTTGCAGCTTGCATTAGAGACCATTTTTATTTTAGATAAATTGCTGAATCAATGAAATACAATTCCTCATACGAAATTTTAGTCTAGGCTTTTTTCCAATCCAAAGCACCATATCACATAACCCATTGGTGCCTCTGATATAGCACTAAAGGACCACCCTGAGATGCAGCTAGCACTTTTCTGTGAAATGAGGGTCTTCTACATTTACCAGGTTGGACACCAGTGCTGGGGCTGCTCTCAGCATGGAGTCACCTGGCTGCTCCAGCACAGCCATGAGGAGACACCTTCACAAGAGATGCAAAAACAGGGTGAGTGTGTGCAATACATCTCTCAAGTACTTTCCCAATCATCTGCTACTTAAAAACTGGGAGATGTTGCGATTCTGTTTTTCATTCCTCTCTTCTGAATCCTTAGTCTGGTCTCTCCTTGAAGTCTTGAAAACCTCTTGCATCCATAGCAGTCTTTGATGAGGAGTTCCACATATCTGCTACTTCCTGAGTCAAAAAAAATCACTTTTTCTTATTTTGAACCTGGATCCTACTCTCTGGATGCTCTGCTTGGTGCTTGGAGACAGAGTGAGCATCAACCCCTGCCCACCCTCTGCACCGGGCATGATGTTGCCAGCCTAATGTGTCCCCTCCCAGAGCTTTGCTTTCTCATGATGAAGAGATGGAGCCCTTTAAAGTCCTTGTATACAAGCGGGAGAGCCTGGACACAGCCCTGTCACCAGGAGAGAGAGGGGAGAGCTTCCTAAACCACTTCTGTCAAAGCCATCTGAGGTGGCTTGCGCAGCGCTGTAGCTCCGCTGGCACCGAGCCTCCTCCATGAAGCCTGCTGAGCGAGGTGAGCTTGGGATCCAGCCAGCAGTGGACCTGGAGCACTCAGAGGATCCTGCCTGACAGCAGCCTGGCAGAAGCAGCAGTGTCTGGCGGCGGGTGCATTGCAAGCAGTTGGAGGCAATACCATCCTCACCCGTTGGAGATGCTTGCAAAATGAGCATTTGACTACCCTTTGGCTGTTAGGTCAGAAAAGACTGGAATGGAGCACTGAGTGTCATTGGCACGTCCAACAGGCACCCCTGCCCTTGCTAGTGTGAGGAGGAGTCCTACAGTCAGCTCTGCTTTGGCTCTCTTGGACTTCTCAGTCTCCACATGGACCATGTTTACTCCTGCATGTTATTGATGGAGCCTGGTCAGAAGCTCTGGCCTGAGATTTCTCACCTTTGCTGCAGTTCAGATCTTAGTATGACCTTTAAAGCAGTTTCCTAATCTCCCAGATTAGAAAACAAACATTATTTAGCAAGACTAATACAGAGGGATTGCATTGCATATCACATTAACATTGTTACCCAGACTTTCCTTTTCTTTAAGTTAGTTTTAGACACCATAGAAATTGGTGTTTCCCATCCCATCTTGAAACAGTAGTAGTGCTAGAGACAGAGATGAGCAGCTGCCAACCTCCCTGCTTTTCCCCACCATTCCAGGTTCGAGTGTTGGTTTGTTTTTTACCAGAGACATGGATAAACTGTACTGTTTATGGTGCAAAACACCAAGGCAAATGCCAAAGAGCTAAGATAAATTTCCATTATAGTGCAAGACCTCATTAGCAGTAGATGACAGAGATGGTAAGCTGGCCATATGAGTCAGTCAGAGGGTGCTGATGAAATCTTTCTGACAGGGGCTGTTACTCAATGCACATGGGCAGGGCTCAACTGTCTAGAGGTTCCTCACCCGAGCATGCAGACACCTGGGAAACCAATGACATACTCATCTTGGCAATCAGCACTTACAAAAAGGATATACAACAAGTCTGAAACTTTAAAACAAGACTGAAGCTTTAAAACAGGCCAAAATTTCCTGGGGGATGTCCAGCCCACCATCCAGTCCCAAGGAGGATGCATTAAGGCTTTACCTCCATGCCCAGCAGAGGCAAACACAGCTCTGGTGAGAGGTTCTTAGCTGCTTTTGCTACTCTTAGTCCACAACTGTGAGCTCTTCAAACCTGCTGTTTTCTAATCTTTCTCTCTCTCTTCTGAGTTCCTCATGGTGGATTAAGGGTGCATGGATGCCCTCTTGGCAGCTCTTGCCAGTCCTGCCAGCTCTGGGTGCTGCCTCAGCTCAGTCTCTGCCACATTGCAGCACTGCAGAGAGGGACGAGAGGCTTTACAAGCTCTGCATTGCACCAGAGACCCTGCTGGGCAAAGCCTTTCCCTCTGTGCCTCTTTCCTTGCTTTTCTTCCCCCTTGTGCTCCTTTCTCTCATAGCTGCAGGCTACAATTACTAATAGCAACTAATAAACAGGCAGAACAGCACCAAATGAACCTGGAGTGAGGAGTTCAGCCTAAAAGCAACGGTTTAAGAGCCGTCAAGAAACAATTGTCCAAAAGAAGCCTGAAAGCAATTATTCTTCAGCATAAATAACTCTCCTCACGTCCTCTCTAAGCCTTTGAATTTCTCCATTCAAGAAGCAGTTCTGCGGCTGCCTGCATGGAGGATCTTGCCTTTCACCAGCCCTGCTCTGCACCCCATCTAGCTTCACCTCACCTGGTGTGATGTCCTGAGTGCTGTCTGCTCTTCCACAAGCTCTTGGCGGCTTTGTAAGACGGCCTCCTGCATCCTCCTTAGCAGGGTCTTGTAATGTTTTTCAGCCTCTCTAAGTGCTCTTGGGCTATTTTTACCTTTTTCATGGGGCTTATAATCATGGTTGAAGCTTTAAAAGCTCCCTGTTGGTGTCCACAAAGAA
>JAVCKT010019664.1:0-13244 GCA_032273925.1 Rhynchotus rufescens | reverse complement strand
CCCTCCCCCTCCGCCTCTCCCTCTCCCTCTCCCTCTCCCTCAAATTAATGTACTTGTGGTCTATTTATGTTACATTTTGGTGATATAGTGGATTAGAGATGGTACCAGAGGCACTAATGCTTCAATTATCTAATTTTGGTTGAGGTAAAACCATATGAAAATATTCTGTGCACCTGGATAGGATAATGATGTTGAACAGCATATGACGACATTAACTTCAGAAATGTAATCTTCAGTAAAAAGGGGGGAAAAAAACGTTAGTGATCATCCTAATTTCTTTATTCCCTTTGTCACAGTTGAACAGATGAATTAAGTAGGTTGTTCAGAATCTAATATTTTCCTGGGCAAAAATACTTCAGTTAAAACTGCTAAATTAAGAAAATTTTCATTATTTTATGGGAAGATCACTTTGCTTCCCTGATTACGATTCAGCAAAGTGATTTAAGACCCAAAGACCAAATTGAGATGGTGTTCCAAGTCTTCATTGTAAGTATTCAGATCATCTGGAAACTGACTTCAGCACTCACAAGACTTAACTATGAATGTCTGTGCAAAACAGGCATTGGAAGCCTGTGCTTCAAAGAGAAGGCTAATATTTTTGCATTTGCATGCTATGTGCTTGCATTTCTCTGTCCAGTGTATTTTAAGAACACTTTGTCCCACCACGCAGGTCACTAGGCTAAAAAACAAACAAGGAATCCCAGGTACCTGTAAAGCAAAAACTTTCATTATGGAGCATTTCTGCCTTCTGCCTGTCAGAACTCATCTCCTGTTAGTT
Source organism: Rhynchotus rufescens (assembly GCA_032273925.1). Classification (NCBI taxonomy): domain Eukaryota; kingdom Metazoa; phylum Chordata; class Aves; order Tinamiformes; family Tinamidae; genus Rhynchotus; species Rhynchotus rufescens. The sequence goes on along the minus strand of JAVCKT010019664.1, from coordinate 12,466 downwards.
TTTAAATGATGCAAGTATTGATGTGACTGTGCCAGGCAAGAAACCTTCCTAGGGTTTCTTTGCTCCATAGAGGTATTTAGGTCATCATTAAAGATACTTTGATGGATGCTTCCACTGGACAACGCTGTTGCACTCCAGAGCTGTATGCTTGTAGTGGCTCTCCACCATGATTCTATATCGATCCTGTTTTGTTTAGAAGTTTCAATGGAGCATAAATAGAAATGTAGTGAATTTACTTCCTCACAGCTAATACATTTTCTCTCCATTTAAGGGCAAGACTCATCAAGTAACTATATCCTTTTTTTTTTCCCAGAGGAATGTCTTTTAGTTTCAGAACAGAAGAATAATGTTCTTCATTCCTTTGGAGGACATGCATGCAAACTTCATCATGCGGCATCAGTCTGAAAAAAACAGATCCTGAAATCAAAGGAGAGGTACAGACCTACCTCATGAGTATTCTGGAAGGTTTTGTAGGAGGTTGGATTCATGTTAGTCTGGGTTTTAGTACATCTACCCTTAGTTCCATCAGGATGGAAAGAGTCTCTTATTAATTACTTGCATTTTCCATAAGAGGAAAAAAAAATCTTATTTTTCTTTCAATCTGCATCCACAGTATGTTGTCAAGACTCATACCTCACTGTACTTAAGTGGCCTGTTCTGCTTAATTTTCTCTGGTTTGTGTTTGCTGATTGAGCATTAAGCAGAGCTGTGTGTGATCCCTATATCTTGAAGTAGCTTGTCTGGCAAGGACAACTGTGCTTAACTTGCATTAATTGTACTTGTGAGGGCTCAGTATTGCTAAAACATAAGGTAGCAGGTTAGAAACAACAAAATGGGAAATGTATTTGGCAGCCACTTTTGAGGGAAAAAAAATCATAAAATAAGTTTGCATTTGATGGTGAGGTTAAAATATGTTCTGTTATCCAGCATTGAGCCATCTTGAAATAGTCACTGCTTTCATTGCAGATCTGCCTACTTTTGGGAGGGAAAAAAATTATGTCAAGGACTGTTTCTTTACTGCAGCTCATGGATGGCTTTGCCCAGTGCCCTGAATGGTGTAGGGAAGCTCAGGTGTGGATGGGAAGGAGTAATGGGCCTGTGTCATCACATGGGCACATGCGGGACTGAGTTATATGGGAGCGTTCTTGTTTCCTGGAGGGCACAGAGATGCGTGATGTGAATAAAGAGTGAATCTGCTGCCTTGCCCTTGTGCCGAGTTCAGAGTCTCTGGGAAACAGCTGATAGTCCGAGTTTGCTGCTAGCTTCCCATGTGCCTGCACCCGTGTTCCTGATGTGGCAGGAAATGTTTGCCCAAAATAATTATGTGTTGTAACAGCTAAACAAGATATTAGATTATTAGGCGGGAGTTAGGTAGGGTTTTTTTGATGTTTTCATGTCCAGTTCCTGGAGAATCTCACTAGACCTATTCCTGCCTCAGTAGTAGGTCCCTAGCTAGGCCAGAACAAGTCCGCCTGCCCTACTGCAGAGTTCTCCTGAGCTCCTGAAAAGACATTTGTCTTCTGAAGGGAAATGTTTTTAAGGGGGCTGGACCACATGGCTGATGGGGTGATTGATGCAGACTGTGAGGGCTCCAGGCAGGGAAAGTCCATTTCCTTTCGGAAAATGAGAACGTATGGTGGCCATTATGCAAATAAAAACATAAAGGCTGGGGCTCCCTGCAGCGCTCTGTTCACAGAGGAAGTTTATTAAGGAGTACATCTGTCTGGCTCCCCTTATCTTCTACAAAGAGCCGCCTAGTTGTCCTCTGCTGGGTTTATGTTGGCTGTCTCTGGGCACACAGCTGCCTGCTGGCACTGGTTGTTGCTGGAGCAGCAGCGGCTGCCGAGAGGGGATTTTGAGGGGCCTAATTGCTGCAAGTGGTGGGGCCGCCTGCTGCCCGAGATGGTCACCGTATCCCCAGGCTTTTGTCTTTCCTTTTTTTTCTCTTCTGTTTCATTTTAAAGGAAAACCCTTGCTCTTTTAAAGTTGTTATTAAAGTTGTAATTTACAGCTCAGTTTCTGATACCTCAATAGACTTCTGTCATAACTCTAAAAAGAAATTATCTAAGAGCTTTAAAAGAAAATGGGCAATTTGGAGTCCAAATACTTTATTCCAGATCTCTGATATTCTAGCTTGTAACTGCTAAGATAGTGAAGTAGGAGCTTCTCGTAGAGAAAGGAGGGGTACAGCCTCTTTTTATCCTTCAGTGCACCATCTGCAGATAGCAGTATGAAAGAAAAATGCCTTGTCAGATAAGCCTAAAACTTATTTAATAGATTAGAATCTTTTTCAACATAGCATATGTTAAATGCCAAACATGTCTGAATGGTTATGAGCAAAAAGTAATAGCAGGCTAATGTGATAAGATAAAATAAACAGAACCATTTTTCAAGTTGTGCGTGGGGAAACATGGGCTGAAACACTATTACTTTCTGTTCAGCATTTGTAATATGAATTGAAAGCTATGTTTCTGCTTTCTTTTGGTCTCCTGAGGTAAACACCTGTTTTATTATATTACATGGACCATAGCTGATAGGAAGAGATAACAGCAAGGATGGAAAAAGTCTATGTAGATTGCATTTACTGCAGGCTCCTGGGAGGTGTTTTTTCATTGCAAAATAATCACAACAGGAAAATCCATTTAGCTAAAATAGCTGTGATAAGGAAGAACACCTCTCCTTTCCCTGTGCTTTTCCCCTTATGTGGTCCCCAGTGGAGAAGCTGCTATTCATGAAGTTGATCAATGCTGCTTGGAAGTTTCCCTTGAAAACAGGTCCTGCTAGTGGGTCCTAGGGCTAATGGGCTCAGTCTGGGGCATCATTCTGTGTGCCAAAAAGAGGATTAATTGAGGGAATGGGAGCAGGTGAAGTGGCGAGCTGATCGAAATACTGTTGTATTAAAAGATCTTCTCAAAAAGGAGGATGGAGTGATAAAACTAGATAAAACAAAATTTTAGCATTTTGTCCCGTTTCTTTCCCAAGTCAGCCTTATAACACAGGACTTAACAATATGGAAGATTTGGTCACTGACCAGTCAAGGAGAGGGGAAAAAAAAAAACAAAAAGACAATGTAAGAGTTATTGAGTTATTGTTTTCTACATGACTGTAATGATCCTGACTTGATAATTCCATAAATCGGTTAAATAGGGAGCTATGTCCCATGCATTTGATCAATGAGCAGGCTTCTCAGTGCTGGTTGGTCTGCGTCCCACGGCACCTACTAAGAAGCTCTTCCAGGACTTAACAACACCAGTGATGGGGAACTTAATTCTAGTCGTTCACTCGACTTACTCAGAGCTTGCTCTTTTGCCAAACCCCAGTTTTCTTAGCTGAATTATTTCTTTTTACTCTCTGGTATTTGCATTGTGATTTATTTGCAGGGAAGAATTTTGTTGCCTTTTGAGTGGTTAATCAAGCTAAGTTCTTTCAGTTTTCCATAGTTCTAGTTGCCCTCATCTGACTTTGTGTCAGTAAATTTAGGAAAGATAAACATGAGTGACCAGAAGTGTACCCAGCACTCTAAATGAGATTTTCAGTCTAATATTCATAAATTTCTAGCAGATAGAGGTCTGTGCAAAAAAAAAAAATTTAGTAGATATACAAAAAGATTGTTCATCTTTTTCATAACTCCATCACACTGATTTTGGTTCTGGCTTGTGTTATGAGCAAAGCAGGCAAGTGCCTTACTGGGATAGGGGCAACAAACAGGCACAGCTGTACTGTTTTCTCTGCTCTTCTTTGCCAAGGAGAGCCAGACTGCTCTTTACGACAGATCAGGATGTGTATAGAGTTTAGCTCCTGCTGAAGACAATTTGAGGCAGCAAGGATTAACCACACTAATGAACAGCATTGATTAACCAGAGTGATTAACCTGCACAGGGCTGCTTCTCACTTCTCATTCTTAAAACAGTAAAATTTAGATTTGCCTTCATTGCCTAGAAACATTGAGTTGAAGTTGAATTGCCTTGTGGTGAACAAGTATGCACAGGTCTTTATCTTGTGGGCCATAGATAGAGGTGTTTTTTACTTTCTTGGCTCTTAAATGAGTCATTAAATTCAGACTGATGACTGTTATTCCAGGCCACAAAATTGTAGTGTTTCTGCATCATACTGTGGCCTTTTATATTGTGGTTTCTCTTAACCTTGTATCATCAGACCATGTATATTTTGCCTACATCTTGTACATCTTGTATGACACTCCTTTTAGATAGTGTGGTCTTCAGTAGTTTTCCATGTAAATAGGTATATAAATAAACATATTTGAATGTTGCCAGAGCCAGACCCACTAAGTCTGGGTGTCATGAAACAAATCTAGGAGGAAACTGTCAGTTGTCAGATATCTTTTCCTCATGTTTTCCACTGCTTCTTCTTAACCTGTGAATGACGATGTTTTTTTTTGTGTGCTGTGAATATATTAAACATTTCTACTTGGTAATGGCTTTTTTCTTAACCATTGTGTAAGAAAATGACGTTTGTTCTTATTAGAAGATATGCAATATTGATATAACTAATTATTAGACAAAGTTTAATTCAAGCCATAATCTGCCATACACTCCTGCGTTGGTGACTGTTACAACCTAGTGTTATGGCAGGGAAAGGGCTGTAATGCACATCAAGAGAAGTGCACAGGCTGTCATCGTACAAGACTTTCTTAAATACCTAATGGCTCTCCTACTCTACTCTAAATCAATATGCTAAAGCAAAAGCTGCTTTTTCTCTAAAATGCCCTTCTCTTCTTTCTCTAGCCTTTGTATCACAAAGCCAAAGATTGGTGTGACTTTTTATCCCAGATGTAATTAGATTGGAGTTTGACTGTGTATTTAAAACTCTTTTTTCTTTCTTTTTAATAGAAATGCTTCTCAAATGCAATGCAACACATGCAAAGCAGTGTTTTAGACTTGCCACTTGGCCTTTTCTGTTTCGTCTTGCTTTCCGAGCTGTTGTAGAAAGGCCCATCCTTTTTCCAGTTGTTTCTGCTCTGCACTTGTGCAGTTCAGGATGATCTTGGAGGATCTGTGCAGTGGCAGGATGTAAAAGCTCAGATTTATTTTTCATTTGGTTTCATATATTAGACGTATTTCAAAATAAATTTACTAAATCATGCGTGTGCAGGGGGGTTGGACTCGATGACCTCTGAGGTCCCTTCCAACCTTGGGCATTCTATGATTTCTGTGATCTATTGATCCTCTTTTAGGACTGATATGGGATGTTCTTGTACTGGTAATTCATTAGTGTGCAAAAAGGAAAAGACCCCCTTTTTCCAAATGACATGCTGCATAGTTCAGGTGAATGGAAGGCTCAATTCAGGACTGTGATGTGCAGATTTCTATGTGTGTATAGACATATATCATGTATACATAGGATATTTTTTATATATATATATGTATATAAATTAGGAAAACTTACCAGCTGAATAAAACCACACAAGAGAATTTAAAGAAGAAAAATCACGGTTTATGTAGAAGTCCTGCACAAAAGTAGGCAGCAAGCAGAAAGACAGATGCTATTTGCAGAGAGGGGAGAGAGGGAAGAGAGAACACTACTCAGGATTAATCAGAACCTAATGTGGTTAATATTTTAGGACTTTGATAGGTGCCTGCATTGTTCTGGACTTCGAGAGTTGTCCATTATTGGATAACCAAGTTGCCTTCTGTTTTATCTCCATTTGCCATACATTACCTTTATCATTCAAAAAAAAAAATCCCTACCTCCTTTTACTATTTAATGCAAACAGTTTAAATAACGATAATAATCACGTGTCTAAACTCTTTGCCTTAGTTCTTCATTATGGTTCTCCCTTCTGTGGTGCCACCAGTTCTGCCTAGTTTTGGGAATTTCGAACTTTGAGGTTTGGACTGCCTATTTAAAAGTTCTTCTGTGTAATTAAGAGTATATAAGAGTATGTAGCACACCAAAAATATACTGAAAACACATTTGCTTGTAAGAATTTATTGTACCTCTTTGTATATTTTGCAACTATAAACTTCTTGGCATAATGTTCCACCTTCACATGATGCCTATAAATACATATTTAGAGGGAGGAATGAATGCATTATGATTTAGGAGTCATTGGTAGGAGAAAAATCCATCTTGTCCAGCTTCCCTGGAAATTAATTGTTTGCATATTCGTTATTGTGCAAGACTTGTTGAACTTTGTTCTGTACTCAGACTTACCAACTTGTTGATGTTCATTGCCCTGAAATGCCAAGCATGTTTAAGAAGAGACATGAGTGATAGGATGTGTTTGATTATAGCCAGGGATAGGGGCAAGTACATAGTTATTAAAGTGCACCTAGAAATCTGTCCACTGTGGTATTTGAATTCAATATGTTAGGTATGTGTAAATACAGAAGAAAGTAAAGTGTTTCAAAATGCAAAGGTATTCTGTGCTTAGAATTCTTCATATTTTTGTGTGTTTAAGTATTTATGAATTTAAGAGGGAAAAATTGCTCAAAGGTCAAATTTGGAGGAGGATGTCTTAGAGGAAAGTAGGAATAACCAAGTTCCATATGATCTGAAATGGTGAATTTCTTTGTTAAAAGGTAGTTGATCTTCTAAGTGGAGGCTTAATCAACTTTATAGTAATCTTCTTTAACACCTCCTATCAACCTTATCAACCTTCCTGTTATTCCTTTGGACCTGAACAATAACCAACTTATAATCAGACACTTTATGATATATCAGAAAAACTTGTTTATCTGTTGTTGATTAGATTACTAGATAGAGTGTTTGAATACAGGTGTGTGATTTGTTAAGGATTTTTTGTTTAGTTGGTTTCTTTTCCCCTGACCTTTGTGTACTGAGTTGAATTCAAAATGATTTTAGCAACTTTCTGTTGCTGGTCTTCTCCATGGTTGTGAAAGCAGAGCTATGGGAATGCCCCTGACTCACCTTGCCTAGCACCTGTCAGGTTTAGAAAGCTGAAAGACGAGACAGATGGGTCCAGGGCCCTTCATGGGGATGCATGGAATCACTATGGAAAAGACCTTAAAGGTCATGGAGTGCAGCTGTAAGCCCTTCAACACGGTGCCTGTTAAAACGCAGGCCTGGTGCGCCATGGCCTCTGCCTCCTCCTGCTTGTTGCCCACGCTCTGTGCGTTGATGTAGATGCACTGCAGTTGGTGCTGAGCCTCCTCAACCCTGGCATGCAGCCCCAGGCTCATCCCTAGCGGTCCTGGTTTTACACCCCTTCCCCTTCATGCCCAGCGTGAAGTCCTCTCAATGACACCACCAGCTCCTGGGCAAAGAATCTTTCCCTCCTCAAAGACAGGCGAGCCCGGTCTCTCCCCAGGAATCCTGGTGCTGTAAAATCTGCCCCATGGTTGAAAAACACAAAATTCAACCGCTGCCACCAGCCTCTTAGCAGTGCGCTGAGCGGGTGGGTTTTCCTGTGCCGCTCGGCGTCCTCCTCTGACACTGAGGGGAAGGGCAAGAACACGACCTGAACTCCCTCAGCCAGTCTCCGCAATGTCCTTAAGTCCCTTTGGGTGGACTTCAGGCTTCATCGCCGCCAGCCTGGAAGAGCAGTAGCCGGTAACGCGCAGGGGCCGTACAAGACCTGGGAGCCATTTTGTGGTGTCCGTTAGCTGGGCCCCACGAGGCAACAGACCTTCCTGGGGGGAGGGTCCGGCCAGCAAACTGGGCCCTCTGTTCCCAGTTGGGCAAATTGGGCCCTCCATTCCCTTCAGAAGGGAGCTGCCCACATGATTTGGGCAGGGCAGTCTGGCTTGATGTGCAGCACAGTTGTTCACATCTGTGGCAGGCTTGTCCTCTGTGGAAGAAATTCAGGAGCATCACTGCACTTCCCAAATCTGCTTCTGGATAAATTAAGCTATCCAGTATCCATCTGGTTACTAGATATGTCAGCTGATACAGAATATAACAGGTAGCCTTCAAATAAATGTAATTTTGGTGGGGTATGTGGTGAAATATACGCGAGTGAAGGATAGCCAAAACCAAAGGCAAGGCTACTTGACATTACAAAAGCGTTGATAATGTGATAGATAATGTTTAGAGTATCTGAAACTCTGTTTGCCATTAAATAAATAAAAGTTGTAGAGACTGTGCAGTATGCCAACACTTCTGTAGCTTTAAGAGCACTCCTAAGCAGAGTTTGTTAGAAACAACATCAAGATAAATGATCTGAAATCTTTCAGAAGGAAAGTGTTTCCTGCAGTCAGACATGACTAGGTGAGGGAGGAGAAAGGCAAGGAGGAGGGATGAATAAATATATGCCAGTATATTGGCATATAAATGAATAAATGCCAAACTTTTAGCTTCAACCTTTCTTGAGAAAGTAGAATTTTTCTTGTCTTTTTTTGCCACTTGTTGCCTGGGACAAACCATCTCACTGGCGCTGAAACAGAAGAACCAACACAATGACTTTACTGTTGTCTTTTGCAGCCCTCACCTCCTCTGCCTCTTCTACAAGTGCTCTGCATGGCCACATCTTCTGCAGGAATATACTCTATAGCTCCTCTACATGCGGCAATGCACACCTACTTGAATTCTTTTCCACACGCTAAATGTTTGTGTGTCATGCTGACTGGGCTTGCAAAAACAGTAAAAAAAAAAAAAAAAAAAAAAAAACTTCACAAAAAAGATCCTGAATCGTAAGGAAACTGAAATGGCTGTCATACTATTAGAAAGCATTAGTGCCAGCATGAGAGTCATTTAGCTGCTTGTGCTCTCTCCAGGAGTCCGTCTGATAAATTATGGCACCCCTGTGCAGTGGAGTAAAGTGCAATTTGTTGGAGCAGAGCTGTGAGATTGTGCTGAGATTGTGCTGAGACCTGAGCCCTCATCCTCATTGTTAGTAGCAGCAGCCTGGTAGGCAAGGCGTAATGGTGAACCATGCTCAACCAGACAGAGCTTCACCAATTCACTTGACCAGGAATCAAGGAATCTCTAAGGCCCCTACAATAAATGCTCAAGTCCTGGCATCAGTAGTGACTGATAATTTTGGAGTAATCTTCACCTCATAGATGTCATGCTAGAGAAGTAAATCCTCATGTCTTCTCTATTTTCCTGAGGAGTGAAGAAGCCACAGCAAATATTCCTGTTCAAAAATATCTTTCCATTGATTATACTGGGTGGCTGCTTCCATTTTTCTTTCCCAGGACAGCTCTGTGTAGAGCTCGGGTGAGGGTTTCTCTTGCCCAGTGTCGTTCCGGAGGCAGCCGGCTGCAGTTAGGTGCCTGGGGGGATTGTAAGAGTTTCTGCAGAAACCTGAATCAGCCTCTAGCAATCCCAGTGCAGGCGCTGCCCCAGCACGGGATCACTGAAGCAAGGAAGGGTCTTTTCAGCCTCATGGTGTCATTTGCTCGTTTCAGAGAGAATAGGTTTATGGTAAGACCTATGAAAAAAAATCAGCTGTCCAACCACAGCTTTTCATAGCAGGAAAAAATGCTTTTGCTACCATTAATGTCTTACTGAAAGAATCAGAAATTGAGTCCTTTAACTTCTTTTAATTTTTGTTTGAATGTTTCAATCTGACTTGCTTTTTTGTTGCTCTGACAGAACTTCTGTCTTTAGAATATATCTTTTCCTGTAAGCATTTATGCAACTTCCTATTGAACTAATGCTATATAAGACTCCTTTTTCTTGGTTACCAGCCACTCCTTTCTGCTTGGTTACCTTTGTGATTTTCCACTCGCGAGTTGTCTCTTCTGTCTAACATTAAATTGCTCTGTGCAGTGAAATATAAAAGTAAGATTTTGTCTGTAATATATTCACAGTTTGTATTAATCTTCTTTTCTGCATCCCTCTCTTTGTCTGTTTTATTCATATTCTAAGTCATCTTTGCATAATTTAGATTTTAAAATCTTCAAGGGAAGGACGTTTTCCTTTTACAATCTCTTTTAAGGATCATACAAAGTTAATAGGTTGTATAAATGCATAATAATTATAATGCACATAGAAATACATTTTTAATAATATAATGTTCTGCAGATATGTGAAAATTCTGTAGAGTTGCCACTTGAGATGTTGACTTTCAGGATCAAATTTTCTAAAATAATGGACTACTTTTTCCCTTTTAGGTTTAGAGGTGTAGGCCATACAGGTATGTAAGGCATTAATTGTGCTGTGTAATGCACACAGGCAGACTGCTAAATCTGTGTGTGTGTGTGTGTGTTTGCTACCAATATGAATCTTACTAACTCCAAGTAGACGGAAGGGCTTATATGTGCATTGCAGAAAAACTGCAAATTAGGTATCTAACTACATGTCTCCCCTAAAGCTTCTTTGCAAAATTTGGATGCAGAAGCAGAGGTCTGGTTTGGAGGGGTGCACTGCAGCAGAGCCCCGCACAGGGAAGTTGTGCAGCATCCTTTGAAGCAGCTCTCCTCCGTCTGCAGCTTACTCACGCCTTTCAGCCTGCTTAATAAATCTGAGGGAGCCAGGTAGCTGATTTTGTTATTGCTTTGTGAGCAAGCCAACAGGAACTGCATCTCTCTTTAGACTGTACATTTATTTATTTAATTAAAATCTTTTTTAATATCTGCTTCCAGAAGAAGTCACGTTTAAGTAGAAGAAAGCACACAGAGAAAGCACTAATAGAAAGCTAAGATGAAGCAGAGACCGGGAACTAAATGAAGGACCTGCTGTGCAGACTGCTAAAGATTATTTAAGGAAGATGTTTTAGCAGTCTCTGAGAGAGAGCAGTACTTAACATTTGCAGGTGCATTGGCAGTCACATCTTAACGACGGTTGTCTGCTGCGAGCAGCACTGTCATTACCAGTAACTCACTGCTCTTAGTGTATGGTTCAACCTCTTATGTTCTGTCAAAGTGATTTTGTGCTGTGCTTCATAATACATATGTGACACTTTTGGGTAGTTATTGGCTTGCTCTCTCTATCAGAGTCTGCGGGCACTCTCATTAGTTCTTTTGCAAACATTATCGCGTAAGTGTACTCTGATGATGTGAATAACTCTGATTTTCATTTGAGGAAATTCTAGTTGTCAGATGGCTCTCTTCTCCATCTATTGCAAGAGCCCTTATTAAGTAGCACGGTGTTCAAATAACACCATTATGCATCTTTTGAACAGTTCTTATAGTGTTTTTATTTGTATTTATTTTAAATGTATATTTTGAAGATGTTTAAACATAATCTAAAAGAATACAGGTTACATGTAAAGTTCAAGTATATCTAAATATATATACATTAACTTACTATTGAACTAACTTCTATTTCCATGGACATTCTTAGAGATGATCACCACTCTGAGGCATTTCTTTAAAAAATCCTCTTCTATGTTATATTTATCTTTTTGACATTTTTGTCTTGTTTAAGCAATATCGTTTGTTATGCAACATCCATATTAAAGAAACTCAAATTCAGTGTTATTTTTCAACACTGATAAATTATCTTCTGTGTTTTCAATCTCCTACTGCCTTGATCTGTAAGATGAGACTTTGAATATACCTCTAAAAATCACGAACAGTAGTCTCTGCCTTTTTACATTTGTGATGTATTCTACCTTGGCCACAATTGTTTATATTTTAAATTTCTGTTTCAATTTTGCATATGCTTTTTGTACCTCCTGATGGGAGATCTTTTTATTATTCTTTCTAGCACTAAGTCATTGTGCCATTTCATTTTAGAGTTTCCTGTCCAAGAATGAAATCTGGACCACGGGGAAATAGGTGGCCAAGTACATCAACTCTACAAAACACAGAATTTATTCCTACCAGTTTGTAATGCTACAGACCTTATATTTGGCTCGCGATACTTCCTGCCAATTATTTAGAGTGGGATGCTTATTTTCTCTTTGCTCTGTGACTGTATGAAGTCTGGTCTAGACGTTGGATCGACTTTTCTCATGCTGCTGACGTCAAGACAAATTACAGTCCTTCTCAGAAAGAGAAGCCAGCAGGAGTGATTGGCTGTTACGTTAGCCAAGGCTTTAATGACATTTAGAAACATCAGTACAAAAGCCTATAGAGCCCAGCCAAAGTTCAACTGAGAAAGCATTCACTGGCTCATCACATTTTGTCTTACTCTGACGTCAAGCCCCTATGCAAGTATATTGCATTTGCATCATTCTCACACTTCGTATTTTGAAATGGAATTGAGAAGGGCAAAACTAGTATCTGATCGTGGCTCAAAGTAACTGTCTTAGAACATTTGATTTTTTTTTCTTTGTGTGCTTCATAAGCCCCCAAAAGTTATGTCATGATGTTGTCAAGTGCTCTTGAAGATTGAAGAAGCAGAGTTTTTTCCTACTTTTGCATTTTAAGAGTGAATATTTCTATAATAAGTTGTAGGGGATGATTCCATCCCCCTTTCTCCTATCTCCCTCCCCTCAGGGGAAAAACAAAAATCAAAATATCTTTCATTACTAATTGCCATCCTTGTTTTGATATTATGGGGTTTTTTTGTGTAGCAGTTGAGCTTAGCTCTTGAAATAAAATACACTACTCAGACCAAAAAAAAAAAAAAAAAAAAAAATAAATACTTTAAA
>JAVCKT010019661.1:0-10948 GCA_032273925.1 Rhynchotus rufescens | reverse complement strand
TTACTGTGCGGGTGACAGAGCAGTGGAACAGGCTGCCCAGGGAGGCTGTGGAGTCTCCTTCTCTGGAGGTCTTCAAACCCGTCTGGATGCTGCCCTGTGCCACATGCTGTAGGTGTGCCTGCTTGAGCGGGAAGGTTGGACTAGATGATCTCTAGGGGTCCCTTCCAACCTTGAATATTCTGTGATTCTGTCATTCTTTCATTCTTTTAGCAGTTTGAAGAGTCTGTTAAAGTCTGATGCTATTATCTGGCAGGCAAATGCAAAGCCCAAGCATTCTATAGTTTGCTTTTTTTGTGCAAACTAAGCCAAGAAAAGCTGCTCTCTGTCATCTATCAGGAGTCCTGATCAACCAGGGAGATTCCAGGTGAGGTGGAACTACAGGCCTCTCAGCTTGACCTTGATATCAGTAAGAGTTATGATTCTATGATTACATATAGAAAGATGCAGCAATTACTTCTACGTGATCAAAATTGATATAAAAGCTGGGTTGATACACTCAATAACAAACAGTAAATTATTACAGTGCTATCACATATCACATCCAAAAGCACTTAGATGAAAAGATTAGAGACACAATACTTAACACTCTGTAATTTTTAAGGGTTTAAAGAACCTGCTAAAGATTTCTAAAAAGTTATTTGAAAGCATTGACATACCTAATTTCTTTAAACATTAGAGTAAAACATGTAATATCATTTTCATATAAAACTGGATCCTTTAGAAATATTTGTGTATTGTGTGCCAAATAGAATTTGTTCCAATGCAATAACTTACTCTTGAAAATAATACTCTACCAAGGACATAAAGCACAATATGACACAAAGATTGATTTTCATGAAATCTTGCAGCCAGGCAGACTTTGTGCGGCAGGAATCAATAACAATTTTAGTCACTTTTACATTTTGTTGTTATTTATTTCTAATCTAATAGCAGAAAGGAGTAAGTCATCCCCTGGTGACAGAACTAATATCTTGGTATTAAAACGGGTATTAAAAAGGCACATGATGTACTTAGGGACTCTAAACTGCACATGCTCATGTACTTCATTCTGTGCTTGTAAATAGTCCCATTGAAGCTAAAGAGAGCTATTCATATGCAGAAAGTTAAACCATATTCCTGTGCTGGTAAAAACACCAATAACCTGAAGGTCTAGTTTAACCAATGCATTAATGATCCCTCTTTTCCACAACACCCCCCTCACCTCTCTTGTGCTTATATTTCTGCTAAAAAATGCACTCGGCATCTTAAATGTTTCTTTTTAATCAGGCAAAACTGCTCTGTAACTCACATCACAGGATAAGAAATAAAATACAGGAAGTAAAAACCACAGTCAATTCAGTTATGTAAGGAATTTACTGCAGGACATGTTCTTTCAACATTTTAAAGCCACTCCTTCAGAATGGATTGCAGGAGATGGTAGAAGGATATAAGCTTAGCAAATGGTATCAGGGCTCTGAGCATCAGAAACCACTGTCAGTCAGTCACTTCTGGTGACAATTCAGTCACTTCTGGTGACAATTTTAAAAGGAGCAACATGATGAAACAACTTGAGTGTCAGCTCAAACAGTCTGGTCCATCCGAATGAGAAGGGAGAAAAAAAAATTAAAAAAAAAAAGTTTTTCATGATGTATCTCTGCATCTCTAGAAAACAAGGCCTTAGTGTTTTGTGACAGTACAAAATCCTTCTTAAAATAGACAACAGACAGAATGAGTTGCCAGTTTCTGAGGAATACCAAAAAGGCTGAGATTGAGATTAATATTTTGCTTCTAAACACAGGTGAAAAAGCTCTAGCTGCCCAATGTAAGCCAGGTTGCCTATTATATTTCTGGTTTAGCATTTACACAAGTACATCATTACATAAAAAATGTCAAGAAGAGAAAAACACTATTAGAACCATAGATGAACAGGATTTCAAACTTAGTTTCAAGGTTTTTCTGCTGAAAAAAACTAATATATAGGCATAACATAGGGTAGTGTAACCAACCAAAAAACTTTTCCCTCATGAAACTGCATCATAGTTGTTTGGCATATATGGAAGTAGAAAAGTTCTAACATTGCCACACATTTGAGAAGAAAATAGATTATGCTTAAAGAAGGCTGAGTGGTAAGAAGTGAGGTTAAAAACAAATCTCTTAAATTACTATAATTAGCTATCTCAGAGGAGAGATATATTTTGTCTGACTCTGTCCCAGTTTAAAGACCTCTCAGTAATGCCAAGAAATTAAAGTAAAACTATATGAAAGTCATTTGTCCCATTTCTACTGTCTATTAAAGTGCTCTATATTGAAAATCTAATCTAAGGAGCAGTGCTTTAAAGGGCCAGTTATCCATTCCTAGACCTAAGGCTCTCTTCCCATCAGCTCTTGTTTGCCACCAGCAAGAGAGGTGGTTTTGGTGCTTTTATGTTACTTGTTACCAATGTAAATGCAAATGTAAAATATGTTACCAATGTAAATGCAATGCTATATTCTTAACAGGAGGTAGAAATTTTGAAAATTGAAGATACAGTATTTGTGCATAATGACAGCATTGTGTCTACCGGCATCGATGACACTTGATTTTCTTATTATGTTAACACATTTGGTGACAAGTTAGGTGTGTTCTCCTTCAATTAATAGCTAGAAAATGGCTCAGGAAGAAGCTTAGAAATTCACCTGATCAAGTGATAGCAGATTATTCAGAAAACTTGCCTCCTACTTTCTCAATATTCTTGAAAATAGAGGGAAAAATACTGCAAGAATATACAGCAAAAATATCAGGAACGTATGGTGATTTTTAAAAAAGAAGGAAAGAATAAGAACCATGCTGGCAAATATAGTATGACATCTAGGACAGCACCAAAAACACACAAAAGTTTAAGAAAAAAAGGTGAGTTTAATCAACAAATTGCAATTTGCCCTAAATGTTGTTGAAGGAGTTAGAGCCTAGAAAGCCACTAACCATTTGTAGCCAAATACCTTTTGGATTCCTGCCATCTTTGTCTTTTGTTTGTGTCAGTCCATATTTTCCCCATCTTTCCATTGTCTAGTTGTCTTTTTTTTTCATATGGGTAAAAGAGATACCAGTTTTCTAAAAAGCACTGCCATAGCTATACTTAACCAGCAGATCATATGATGAGCAGATTTTTTTCCTCTCTCTCCAGGGGAAATGTACCTTTTTTCATGATGTAATGATGAATTTTTATTTTAATTGACAGCTAGTATACCGAAAACTAATTATCTGTATACCTGAGAGAGGCGTAACGGAGTCAGAAGGGTCATGGCAATTGCTCACCAGTGACTTCCTGGCACATGGGTATACTGTGCAAGCTGGTGGCAAAGACTACAGATTTATACGGTATTCTGGAGCGTACAATTGAAGAGGAGGAGATTTGGAGTGAGAAATGGTATTTTGAGAGAGTGACAGTGACCAAACCATACTGTGCTTAGTCTTGGAATCACATTAATATAACATAGACAAGCAAGGTGCATAGTGTCTTTCCAAACAGAAGATATATTCCATGTTTTCCTGCTCCATAAGGATTCGATCCCCAATTACAAGCAACTTGTCACTGCTTGATGACTGAGAACAGGGTCTAGTTCCCCCTCAGCCCAGCTCTCTTTGCAATGGCAACAGAAACGAAGAACGGCGCAAGCTTGTTTTGATCTCAAAAGGAAGTATCTGCTGAATAAAGTCAACACTTGAACTGAAGTGAGGGTGTGAACAACAGCAGATTTTTCGGAGTGGCTTGGCATGTGGGCATTGCTTTGTTGCAATTAGCCAACTATGGGGTGAGTCAGGAACAACTTTGGTGACAAGCCTGAAGGAAACGTCACCCTTATATACCTTTCACATCAATGTACCTACTTTTAAAGGCAGTTTAAACCAGCAAAATACTTTGTCCACCAAAAAAGGACAAATTGGAGCTGAGTCAACCACAAGAGCTGAATCTATTAAATTGAAGAGTTCTCAGCAGCACTCCAGAAAGCCAGGTACCAAACAGTCAGGCTCTAAAAGAGCTCTAGAAAAATAATCATCCAGAGCCCTAGAGCTTCTCAGTGCGTAAGGCCCCAGAAACTTTGCCGCAATTTTTATTTCTGTCCTCTCCCCTTCCTTTTGCAAGCTTTTTCTTTTTGGTAAAAAGGGAATAAGAGCAGCAAATATATAAAAAAATTTAACCTGAGAAAAGAACTAAACTGACTCGTATGCTGTCTTTTAGAGGATGATGTGCTTATCTCCTAGTTTACAATTACAAATTTTAATGCTATTTTACCTCTTTACTGTTTTAGTGAGAGCTCACTCACATGTTTTTCCGGGTCCTTTGTCGCCCTCTGCTGTTTAAACATCCAGGGTTCTGCTACTCAGCCAAGTGCCTAGCTCGTAAGGGAGTTGTGGAAAAGAATTAAAAAAAAAAAAAAAAAAAAATCCGGAACATGCTCCTCTACTCTTACTGGGTGGCATCTACACAGCCTTGCGCCTTCTGTGAAACACGACAGTGGTTTCCCTTGCCCTATTCATATCTTTTAAATCCAAGAAGCATCAGGTCCTGATCCCTCTTTTCTGAAGAAATAGAGATCCTGCAAAGGTCAAGATTTATAGCCTGAAGGGCTGTAACTCCCATTTGCTGCCACGCGCTCCAGTCTTGAAGGCCCCAAGCAATGCACAGGAGTGAGGCAGGATGCACGGGACTCTGAGCCTTGTCCCACTCTTTCCATGGCTCTGCATCTGGAGCACATCCATGCTGCTGCCTGCTTTACTGCGCTGCCCACAAGCCTTAGTCACAGGCCAGGAGCTCCTTACACCCAGCTATGACATGGTCATTGTCATTCACACCTGCTGGAAGTGAAGACTTTTTTGGTTGGAGCTGTTTGTTTTAGCACTAAAAGACTTTTGCTGTAAGGACAAAGAAGCTCCCTGCTTTAGCTGTGTTAGACCACACCGGGTTTGCTCTTGCTTGTGACCATGCAGCTCACGGGATCTTAAACTGAGCATGCCAAGAGCTAGAGCAGTTAAAAAATCAAAGGCAAATCCCGTATCTCAGGATCTCATACAACAGCTCTGGTTTTCTTCTCCTCCAAAACTCCCCTTCAAAAGCATATTACAATGGCTCTCCGGAATAGTTACATCTTTAGTGGTTATCCTCAAGAGCTTCTGTCTTTTAGCATGGGAATTAGCTCACCATTTCCCAAGGATGCTCCCGAACACTCTCTAGCTTTTTGTTACCTATCTTTGTTATGCTGATGCACTTTTATAAATATGCTTGAGCTTTAAAATGTAAATCAAATTATACTCCCTACACAGAAAAACTAATCTAAATTAAGATGAGGACAAGCCTGTAATGTATCATGTACTAAACTGTTGAAGGGAGCCAGCTGCTCAGCATCAAGCAGAGCTCAATAGTGAATATGGAGGAGAGAAGAGGGATTAAGAGCAGGGAAAGGAGTTAAGAGCACAGAGACAAATAGGAGGCCAATGGGCTGTGTGTCACTGTGTCAGGATGCGTTTCTCTTGCACTGACTTCAATTACACGTACATCCCTAACTGCAAATCTCAGGAAGCTCATCCCATGTTTCACCACTCTTTGGACATGAGCAATGCTGCTGTTACCCTCCCCGCCTTGCAGGGTGCAGCTTGCTGGGATTCTCCCAAGTGCTCAAAGCTCTTGATGGAGGTTTTCCAGCCACTGTGATAAACTGGTCTAATTTCTTCAGTGCTGCAGCACTGCAGATAACAGTTCTGGGTTGTCCTGCATGATGGAGACTCTGTTGATATCACGAACTCAATGGTAGCTCTGCATTTGCACACATGCAGGCATGATGTGTGCCTGTATGATGTGCATAATGTATGATGTTACATCCAGGAGAGCTCTGTCTCTCTCTCTCTCTCTAGTGTTCACACACGCTCCAGGAAACAAGACCTGGTCACCAGTTACATTAAGCCTCACTTTTGTTTGGGCCCGATTCCACTTCTGCCACACAATCCCAGGGCTGACCAGGCTAGTGTCCTTGCTGCTAGTTCAGGTTTACCTCCCCTGCAGCTCTGGGATTGCTGCTGTCACTCCCCCACAGTTGTACATTTCCTATTTCCCCCCTGTCCTTTCCAACTGGATGAATAAACATTAGCCCCAAGGAGAGTTAACTTGTACAAGAGAAGTAAAGACTATCGCCAGACTAGACCCTGCAGATGCTTGGGCAAAGTTTTAGAGCACTTAGAGATCTGGGGTCAAATCCTAGCTCCACATAAGTCAGATTGGAGGAAAATAAACCCTCAACACTCCAGCAGCCCCCCTTAGAAAGAGCAGAAGCTCCTTCTCATGGAGCAGAAGAAAGCAGCAAGTATGCCTTGCTGTTCGGTAATCTCCATCCTTGAGGGAATCTTCTTTCAATTCTAAATCTCAAAGTCATTTCACAAATAGGAGGCTTCAAGTGTTCTTTGATCTCCAGCTTCCACATCTGCTTATCTTTAAGCTTGTGAGGTAATTTTGTAATAGTGTCAGTGAAAAAAAATAGGAAGCATAATGCAGAAAATAGGCATTTCTGAAAAATTTAAGGCGTTGACTCAGAATGATTACTGAAGTGACTGTTGAATTTTGTCAGTGACTTCAATGAAGCTACAGTTTTGTTTCTTACTTCAACATCTAAATATTTATGGGCATCTGGGATGGTATATGAGCGTTTTCTACATCCCCCACCAGCTACACTTTTATTTATTCCAGCATGAATCTTTCAAGTTCCCCTGAGCCCTAGGAGCCTCTCACATTTCTTCTTAACCTCTCTCCTATACACTGGTTTTCATCCCTCCCCAAATACCAGGGCATATAGAGTGTGTTTATACGGGCTAAGACCAGCTTCCAAGATGTGAGCAGTTTAAAGGTTGCCACCCTGCTGACTTCTGGATTTTAGACTCAAGTTTGATTTTCAGCTCTGCCAGCTGTTGATGCTTAGATAACAGTCATTACACACTCCTATTTCTGGCCACAAAGAGCTTTAACATTTGTTTGGTGCCAAATCTTGCATTCCCTTCCAGCACAGGAATAAGATTTTCCTTGCATGCTCTTTGCCGTTTTGAGTGTTAATTAGAAAAAAAAGGAGGGCCAGAACAAATACATATCTTAGAGAATTCAGTTAACGTTTGCTTGCACTTCATTAATAGATGCCAAATGCAGGAAGGAAGAAAACATTCCATTCTTCAAGAAAATTAATGAATGAAAGGGCATTACAGTGTGGAAAAAATAACCTAGGAAAAGCTGTCCCAGGGTTAAAAAAAAAAAAATTATTCCAAGTCTAACAGTGGAGAGGAGAGGGAAAACAAAGGATAATTACATTTATTTTAGAGCTGCTCATGCTCTTACTGGTATTGTTTTAAACTGACATTCTAAAAAGTCACTGTTTGTGCAGAAGAAAATTCTGGGTCTGTATTTACCCACAATTTTTTTTTTCTTGGAAATGGAAAAACTGCGCTACCTGGAGTGTCAGTGATTTAAACTCACTTTGCAGAAGGTCTAGGTGGTCTGAGCCTGGCCACTCTCTCATTGCTACAGATGCTGCTGTAACCACTATGTGACATACACAGGCCCAACCACTCACACCTTTCCCAAAGCTGTGTATTTATTACCCAAGATGTAGCCCTGCAAATCACTTTGCAGATAATCAAGCACAGTCATGAACTACCAGCAAGTGAGCAACAAGGCTCTCAGCAGATAAACCTGAAGTCCCTCCCCTCCTCAATAATCTCCCCCAGCTGACTGAGGCCCTGCTTAGCAGCAGCAGCAGCTGTGGAGGAGCTGAATGTGATGCCCTGTCCCAGCCTGTGGGCCACCTTGGTGTCTCCCCACCAGGCTTGGGCCTGCGGACTGCTCTGCAGGCTGCTCAGTGCCCGAGCACAACAACAAAGCGCCTGAGTGTCTCCTCATCTGCACGCAGCTGTGTGCAAAGCTGAAAGGCTGATAGTAACACTGTCCAAAATAGAACTGAAGTCAGGATCAAATGCATGATGCCTCCCGGGATGAATAAGCTGTGAGTCACGGGGAGCTGCACTAGCTGAGGGTGTTGAAGTTTAGGCAGAAACAACGGGATAATGTCATGGCCTTTAGGGGCTGCATGCTCCAAGTAAGATGTCATCACCACGTCCTGTCCTTCACCCTGCTTTTTCCCTGTATTTTCCTGAACCTCAGTGATCCACATGCTCAGCTGAAGGGGAAATCTATGAGCGAGCATTGTCTACACAGGTTCTCCAAACTTCTAAGGTTCTAATGCTGTCTGCTTTGATACTGGTGGTCAAAGGACAGGGTCTCATATCTCCTCACCACAATATATGGCCTCGTGGGAGCAGGGCACAGCTTAGTTTCAAGGGCTTTACATTTTCACTACATTGCCTTGATGCTGAGTATCTTCAGCTTTCCACGAAGGCAAGGCAGAGAGCACCCTCCAATAACATACTCTATTCCAGAATTACAAGACTCCACACTTTTGGAGGGCAGGATTTCACTCATAATTTCATTTTCCGTACACAACTTTTGCTAACATGCTGATATGTGTAACAATATAAAAGCACTAAAGCAATGGTAAAATATATATAGATATATATTCACTGCAATCACTCAGGTGGATTACAAAGTCACATTAAGAAAAATAAATTAAAACATGCTTCTGGAGGTCATAAGTATCTCAAAGTAGCTGGAATGCCTTCCAGGGACAGGGTAGTTGCTGAAGAAGACAGCTCACCTTTTATCTTTTCTATATGTTGTCATCCTCAGGATGACCTGACATGAAGTAGAAGGGTGACTTTAAGAGAATACCTACTTTTTCCTGATAACAAAATATATATTTATTTACATGTTGAATCCAAGACTGATTTGTTGACAACCACACCCATCGCCAACCTTTCCAAAGGTAAAACCACAGCAGAGATTAGAAGCCCAGCTGACATAATCCAGGAAAGCTTTATTGAAGCCCACTGATTTTCATTGATTCACTGTGTGCAAAATGTTGAAAGACAACCTCAGAATAGCAAAGCCACTAGGGGAGGAACAGGGAAAAGAAGTTAGTAACCTTCACTCTGAGGGGTTTTCTTTGGCTTTTGCAGGTTTCTAGGTCCAATTAACCTTGGGTAATGAAGCTCTTTGCTGGGAGGAGTAGGTTGGTTACTGTAAGTATTATAATTGTAATGGAGAGAATCTATTGGAGATGCTATTGCTCCTCTTCAAGGATATTCAAATACATGAACTTCAGCATCCTAGTGAGTCTTCATCAATATTGAGAATTATGAAAAATAAAAAAAAAATTAAAAAAAAGTTTAATTTTGCAGGGCTTGTTCCCAAAGTGAATCAGTCTCAGACAGGAAAGCGGCTTTAAATACCTGGTGGTTTAAGAAGAAACATATCCAAGGGGATAGTAGAAAATTTATCTTTTAAGGATGTAATACTCACAGCACCACTTAATTATTGAGGCTGAAAATTACCATATCTTTGGTACAAAAATAGACGCAAAGCAGTTCACTTATGAGCTTTAAAACAGAAGCATCTTAAACAGAATCTAGACTGAAGTCCAATGCTTCCTGCTGGGTTATACCACTAAAGCAGAACTTAGGCAATAAGCACTTACTCAAAAAACTTCTTTCCTACCCGCAAAACTAAGAACATGAAATTAAGAAGACCTTAGACAAAAATACCTTGATTATTGGCCACATCACTGAAATCACTGGTAGTCTGCTGATAAATCCTGCAGATTTTCTGTGCAAGAGCAGCCTGCAGTTCCCTAGCAAGATCTTCCATAGCTGTTTTAAACTTCAAGTGACTTGTTAAGCCTAAAATGAGCTCAGTCTGAGTCCATCAGTCATTATTGATGTGAGTCTGCCAGTCCCTCATACGCTTTCCTATGCTTCTGATTTTAAGTCTGATGTTTAAACATCTTTTCAACGAAGGCGAGACTCGGGGATGACACATTTCCAAGCCATCCGAGTAGGAGCAATCTCCAAATTTACCTGCTGTGTGCCCTTCCAGGGCATTCACACCAGGGGCTGCGGGCTTTGTCATGAGCCGTCTCCCAACAATAGAAAATGACTCCGTGTCATATTCTGCTTTCAAATGTCCCAGATGGAGCTGGGCGTAGGAGGAAGGAACCAGCCAAGAGGAAATTTGAGGCTTTTCAGTTTCCCAACGTAAGCAGGTATGCATTGACTGTACTGCTTCCAAAGGCGTATGCTGCAAGTCAGCATTAATAATAGCTCACAAAAATGTGGCTAAACCTGTATAATATTCCAGACGTTATCACAGCGCACGGTGGAGCAGCACCCAGCATAGTGCAACCTCCAGCTGTTTAAGTAAAGAAACCCACTGCCTCCTCCAGATCGACCGCATTTACATCCCATTTGTTCCTAAAAACCCCAGCTTGAAGGATGAGTGTGCCTGGGAAAGGCACTGAAAGTCAGTCTGATTGGGGACTTTCCAGCGGAACAGCTTTCTACTGGAAAATTCCATTTCTGAGAATTGCAATGTTTCTCCAAAGTGTATCTATTATAAAAATAATTAAAAAAGTGCAAGATGCCAACAAAAGAAGGTATCCTGAGAGCACACCTGCTAGGCAGCGCTGTTCCCTCGGCTTCCAGCGCTCACAGTATTAGTGCAGCATTTGGGTCGGATTCCAAGTCGGCCTTGCTACAGGCATTCGTTTGGAATAAGAACCCCCTGGGCTCGTGCCATGGAAACAGGAGTCCAGCAAAACCCTGGGAGGTTTCATGTCACTGAAATGATGTTCTGGGAGCCTGCAAACCTCACCTTGCAGCTGCCACAGACAGGAGGTCCCGGACATCAGGCACATTCCCTATCTGGTCCCCATGTGTCAAGCCTTAAAAGCTGCGTGGAAGCCATGAGAAGGGAACAGAACATTTTGACTGTTTTTATTTTATTTTATTTTATTTTATTTTATTTTATTTTATTTTATTTTATTTTATTTTATTTTATTTTATTTT
>JAVCKT010019656.1:0-16457 GCA_032273925.1 Rhynchotus rufescens | reverse complement strand
AAAACCAAGTTTTTTTTTTTTTTTTTTTTTTTTTTTTTTTGCACAATAGTTACAGGAGGTCAAGACTCTCTCCTCCTTTCCCTCACTTTGTTTTAAAATAGAGACAAAGCAGACTCATGTGTCATGCATTTCAGTATTTTCCTGAATCAAACAATGCTTTTGCTTATTTGCAAACAACACTGATACATATTCTACCTCCCCTCAGAATTAATGGGCAAGACAATGGAAAAACAATGGGAAAAGAAAAATAGAAAACACGGAGAAAAACAACAGAAAAAAGAAAAAAAGGAAAAATGGGAAAAGTTTGGAAAAACAGCACAGAAAAAACCATCATGGGGAAATGAAATCACAGAAATCACAAGCATGCAAGTGTTACTTATTCCTTAACAAAATAAAAGAGAATCCCCCCCAACCCCTACGGCACCGTTTTGGTTCTCAACATGATGACTTTTCAATTCTTGCTGCCACCGGCTCAGCGGCTGCAGGGACTGCTCACCTCATGCTCTGGTGAGAGATGCTCCATATCCGTTCGTAAACACTTCAGCCCAGGCAAAAAATGACTGACCATTAAATCCTCTGAAATAACTAGACAGCAGGCTGTTAAGGCATTATAAATACTGTGTTCTGATATTATACACTTCTATCCTGCTGAACACATGGACAAGCTGTACTAACAAAACCGAAGGCAATGGGCAGGATCTGACACTTCATGAGATAAATGTAATAGAAAAAAGGAAGATAGCAAACAATTTTTTCCACACTTCATACAGCATTCATACATACACAGCATTTTTGCATTTAAAATTAAGCCACTGGTTAAGACTGGTTTTGATTTTCTTTGAAGGTGTGGTGACAATCAGCTCTATCAGCCCCATCTTTGGTGAAGATCTCTTTATAGTGGGCACATCATATTTTGCCTAACAAGTACTCGAAGACACACTTACTATTTTTTTTCAAATATTAATCCTTTTGTCCCTAAAGGAATTAAGGGTTAAACTTCCCCCACAAAAAGGATACAACAACAGGAAAGAGCGCTGTAAGCTTCAAACAGGTGGGTAGCAATATCCAGTCTCTTGGAATCCACAGACTGCTGGTTGTTGACCAAGGCTAACTTGTGTAAGTGGGGAATAACAACTGCAAAAATAAGTAAGTATTACAATGATCTTAAATTGCTTTCCATGCTTGCTTAGCTTTAAACAACTACTAAGTGACAATGACGGGCATGTGATCTTTCCATAGATACCAATGTGAAATAACAGCTGCAAATAAGGGCTTTTGATTGGCCTCTCCTTGGGAGATTTATCTAATTCATTGTTAAAATCTGAAATAAACCTATTTTCACTTACATCACTGGAATTCTGGAATAGTAACAATTTATAGAAAATACTTTGCAACCCCGTTCCTCCACTGCTGCTGAAACTTTCTAAATGACACCTCTCTTAGTTAGTGAGAGAGACACAGGAGCAACTTTCACAGAGGGAACCTCTCTGAAGACGTCAGCCAGCTAACCCAGATGCTCACAGCTGCAGGCATAATACTCCCCGAGGCTTCAATTACAAGTAACTTTAGGCTACAGGATGGATTTGGTTGCTCCGTGTGCTTTAAGATGTGTGGGATGCTTGACACCTAAAACACCCACAAGCAGCAGGGAAAGGAAGGAGAGAGGCAGGCACTGAAAGTGTCAAGTAATTCAAAAGAAAGCAGCTTCAGGCTTGCTGCACAATAAACTGAGCAGCCCCTTTGAGTTCTCCAATCACCACGTGCCAGGCCTACGTAAACCCCTGTGTTTGGTTAAGTAAAAATCCAAGTAACAGCCTTACATACAGGAACACATCAAACATTGAAAACACGGGTTTTCATGGAACATTTCGTAAGACTAGAAATCCGAAAGAGGAAGAAGGCATCTTCCCGTTGGGGCAACTTACACTCATCTCTGAATCTGGGCTCAGCATTAGGTCCAACTCTTCCAAACGTTTTTATGATCTCGGTATGTAGAGAATGTTGGTCTTGGTATTGAGGGTCTTCCAGGAAAGATGCCAGCTGCATCTTCACTCTTTCCAGAAGCTTAAATATTCCCAAATAAAAAATAAAGACAGTATTAAAAATATATATATACGTTCACTTCAGAATATGTATGTAAATCCTCCATATTTCAGAACATAAACCTTGAATTTTCTATTAATCTGTTCTGATACATCTTTTAAGGATATTCCAGTCTCTTTGATGCAGCTCTACCTTTTAAAGGTTTTAAACAGTGTCTTAATGCAACCTGTCTGCAACCAAGGCCAAGGGCTTCCATACAGACAGTCTGTCATTCCGAGGCCTCCTTGACTTCACTACTCCCAGTGTTTAACTGCTACCACTTGGCATATCACTATCCTTGGAGTTTTGCTGCTTAAGGAGAACTGTGTAATCAAATCACCTCAGCAGGGTATCTGAGACTTGGGCTGAGAAATTTTCTGTAGAAGACAAATGCAATGGTAAGCACCATAAAAACGAATGCACACTTGGACAGATTTCTACTGAAGACCAGGAAACTGAAGCAAAATACAAATACGCACAAAATGACAAAGTTTCCTATGCTTAAATGATAACAGTTTTTAAGTTACATTTGAAGTAGTAAAAGTAACATTTTCTGATACATTTTGAAAGGAGATATCACCTCCGTGTTCCAAGATTTACTGTAATTAGTGCAACTTTTACAACACAGTAATTTTACCGTACAGCAATTTTTAACTGGCAACAAATCAGTGTTCTTTCTAAACTGATTACAGACATGCATTCCAAGCTACAAAACTGTAACTTATCCATCTTCCGAGTACTTATGAGTCATCTTTGACTTCTTGCTCACATTTCCTCAAACACATTCTTTTAGAATATGTTGAAATTACGGGAAGAATGCAAGCTCTGCAAAAAGTTGAGACCTTTAAAATCAATTTCTTTTCGTACAGTTATTATTATTACATAAAACAAAATAGAGTATTTCTAGTGATTACAGCAGAGACATGGGTGTCTTGTTGAGAATTCTCATCTATTACCACAGTTTGATCATTCAAAACCAAACATACACAAGGGGAAACTGCACAGAGATCTCAAGAATAATTTCGATTACTTCACTCTCATGTCTTTAATATCATCTTAGACATCATGGGCTTTCTGAGACAGCTGCAAAGGACCATCAGGTATGACAAGAGCTAAAGAGACCTGTGCCCTTCTAAAGTTATAGCTGGAGCCAAGGAGCATATTCTAGGACATCTCCAATATTCCTGGATTCTGCCATGAGTTTCTGATTAGCATTTTGGAGAAAAGCTGCCTATTTTGATTGGAAATAATGGATTTCGATTTCTTAGAGTAGGTTTTAAAAGAAAGTATACAATGTCCTCTCTTCTGTTTTCCTCCTCTACAATTTCTTTTATAGATAGGGTTTAATACTTTGAAACAAAAACACCTCTTAGCAAAGAGAGTTTTAGCTTCAAAAAAGAAATATAACCAAGGGAGAAAGAAATTAAGTACTCTCTCTCCTCCTGCCCTGAGTTTGTCAGTGAATTATTGCATTTTCTCAAAAAAATCACCCACCTCTCATGCTAAAATGAAAACCCTCTGACAAGTAGGACTCTCTTACCTCTCTCTGAGTAACTGTTTCCATGATGGTCCCAAAAGCAGGAATTGTTGCAATCCTCACTGAACTACAAGAGAAAAATAAGAGTTTTAAAAATATATTAAGCATCAAGAAAAAAGCGAATCAAAAATAAAGCAAACCCAGATTTAGTACTTTAAGATACATTAGTCTCTAGCAATGACAAAACAAATAAATAAATAAAAAAAGCAGACCAGGAAAAAGACAGACAGGATTAACTCAAGGTCTCAATCTGAAACTCACAATTCAGGATCACTGGACAAGGTAACAAGGGCCGGAGCAACCCGCTTGTCAACTAAGGCTTCACTCATGCCTCGAAGAGTCAGCTGTAAACCAGTCAACATGCAATAAAAAACGGTTTGGTAAACTGGAAGGAGAACTGGGTTAGCTGTGACTGAGGATGGGCAGGCAGACTCTTGGGTTTTTCTCGGTTTAGTCACCCACACAAGACATTAAAATGATTAAGACTCTAATCATGCTCTAGTATTCTTTGGTAATAACCTGTTAGTCAGATTAGCAAAGCATCCCTCCTTAGCTTGAAAGAAATACCACATCAGAATGCGACGCCAGACACATCCAGGAATCCGAGTACTGTGGCTGCTTCTCGGAAATCAGATCCAGCCAAGATCGTTTCCTTCGGCACTATTGCAGATACTACTCAATTTTGCAACGGTAAATTTGGTGGCTTTACAGAATCCATTCATATTCAGCTTGCTGCTAGAGATTATTATTTAAATGTATTTTGAATTTGAGAATATTAAACAGTTTATCTAAAATTAAGCTTTTACTGTTTACATTTTTATTTAAAAATTTATTCAGTCACTTAATCCACTTTAGCTCTAGATGTTGCAATCAAACTCCTTATTTACAAACAAATGGTTTGGAAGTTAAATGTGCTTAAAGGCACATTTACACATTAATAATGTAAAACAATAATTTACACACAAAAGTTACCCCTTTTCTTTTTCCCAGCTAGAGTAGGAAGCAGGACTGATGGTTATTTCTTCCCAAGTGTTAAGAGGGATGCTGGACGTATAAAGACAGTCAGGAAACTTACATTTCAGGGTCACTGGAGAGAGTAATGAGAGCAGGAACAACTCTCTGAGCTACGAGAGTCTCATGTACCCCCTTCACCAACAGCTGAACGGTCGGAGCAGGGGGAATGCCACAGGTGACGCACGCAAAGAGCGAGCACAGTGTCACGGGAAGAAGAACGGCACAACCAAGAGAGAGAAAGAAAAAAAACACAAAAAGCAAACCAAAATTAGAAGAGCTAAGCAAATACTGCCACGCTGGAGCTCCGCAGGGGCCGGAGGCGAAGGCAGGCGGTGCGGCCTCGCGCCGGCACTGGCCTTGTGCGCTCAGCCCCACACGCTCAGCCCCACGGCCTGCCTCCACCTGCAGCTCCCGGGGAGCTCAGCCCCACGGCCCTGCCTCCACCTGCAGCTCCCGGGGAGCTCAGCCCCACGGCTCTGCCTCCACCTGCAGCTCCCGGGGAGCTCAGCCCCACGGCCCTGCCTCCACCTGCAGCTCCCGGGGAGCTCCGCAGAACCTCCCTGGACTCAGGGGCTTCGGGAGCTCCTTGGGAGCAGCTCCTTAGGGCTAACGGCATCCAAGCAGCGGGTGGGCAACAGCCCAGTCTCCCCTTGCTGGGCCGGCAGGCAAAAACCTGAGGAAACGTGGATTGTTCATGGGATGCACTTCAACTGTTCCCATGTCTAAGGAAGGCAGGCACTTTTTTGCAATGCCTCCCAAATAATAAAAAACACTGAAATTCATGTTTTTACCCATGAACATTTGGAAATTATTCACATTTAGTTTTTATTTTAAAGCATTCCTTTCAGATGCCTTTAACATTATTTATATATAGTAATATAACTAATATATATATATATTAGTTATTAGTTATATATATTTTCTCCCAATTTAAAAAAAACGGTCAAAACCCAAGCTCTCCCCAGCATTCAACAAAATCTATTTTAATCTGACATGGGAAAGGGGACATATTTTCATCTTGTCCCTCATGTAAGGAAGCCTGCACGTATTTGCCATTTCCAAAGAACAAGCGGAGCTCAGCAGTAGTTTCTGGAGGGAAATTTAAAGTTTATTTTTGACTACTTAGCACTATTTTAATTACTCAATTTTTTTCATGATGGTAAATTAAATGCTTGCTTTACTAACTTGATGTTCGAAATGTAGATTCATTCATTCAGCTCAGAGTTTGTCATGACAAACTGGTCAGAACTCACATTTTCACAACCTTCTCACGGAAGGTAGGAGTTTAAGCCACATATGAGCAAGTGACAGTGCATACGTGTGTGCACGTGCACAGTGAACATACTATGGCTCTACACAGCATCTGGCAGAGGAAACACTGGGGCAGAGCCTTGTTAAGCTGTGCAGGGACGTGGACATTGCTGCTGTACAACTTCCACCAGAGAAAGGCTACATCTTCCTGGACTTTATTCACAAAGCATCACAAGCGGCCATCAAACGTCTACATTTTGATGTTAATAAATTTCATGATCGTCTGTAGTGGCATCAACTTAAAAAGTGCTGAAGTGTTCAGCTTAAAGTGCTGTTAAGGAAACAGCTTACTATCGTGATGAACTAAGCTGATTTTACTATCACAGGCCTATCACAGGCCTGTTAGTCTGCTCTTTGATCCACACGGGCAATGCTTTCTGTTTCTGTTCCGGCCACCGCGGGACCTCACCTTTCTGGACCAATCTCAGTTTGGAGGAAGCTTGTGGGTACTTCAGTGCTCTAAAAGCAGGAATGCTTGAGATTTGTATAATTAAAAGCCAATTCAGCATCATCTCAGCCCTGCGATTACGCAGGCTGCCAGATGAGATGTGACCATGGCAGAGCCTGGTAGGCAGCATCATTCGGCGTGCTTCATACCCGGACTGCCACAGCGCAGCTCAGTGCCCCGACCTTAACCCCAAGCAGCGCCACAAAGCCTGCGGCTCAGGCACGTGCCTCTCGTCCCAACCAGCAGCAGCCAGAGCTGTTTGGGCGACACCCCCCGGGAGCCCCTGCCGGAGCAGGCGAGCAGGCGGGAGGGAAGCGGAGCCGGAGGGCCAGGGCGGAGCGCAGCGCGCGCTCCGGCGCCAGGCAGAGCCCGCCGGGCTGCAGCCGGCGCTCGGAGCTCCCGCCGGCACGGCTGCTGCGAGCTCCAGACACACGCAGCACCGTGTGGGCAAGGGAGGGAAGGGGAGAAACACTCCAACGCACCTCCGTGCCCTTCCCCTCCTCCTGGGGGCCTGGTAGCCCCGTGCAGCGAGCCTAGACCCGCTCCGGGCTGCAGCGCACACGCTGCGCGGCGCTGCACAGCTCGGGCACGGTAGCGCAGCCCGCAGCTCCTGCAGCTCCTGCAGCTCCTGCTGCTGCTGCTGCAGCTCCTGCTGCTGCTGACACTCTCCTCCCTCTCAGCTAGCACCCACTGGCGGCGGGGCAACCTCCGAGGTGCCAGACACTCTCTGAATGAGGGAATCTTCCAAAAGCAAAACACATCGTTAGCGTTTGCAGCAGCGACTCTTGCTAAATGTATCATCCTGCATGAACAGGTATGCCGTGGTTATCAAGGAAATGGCAACACAATAAAAGTGTTTTCAAGTGAGGAAAGTGTCTCCCATGAAGCTGCCTGTGCCTTAGTAACAATTACAATGCAGTATGAAACAAGGGGTCAAGCACCACACAGGACTGCCTACAAACGACCCCCAGCTCGAGCTGCACTGCAAGGCTCCTCTGGTGAGAAATTTGTTGCAGACTTGCAAAGACAGAGGTATGGAGTATAATATAAAAGCCATGTCTTTGGAGTATGCAAAATGAATAAAAGGAACCACCTCTTTGTTCAGGGCTGGAATACATCCTAGTGTTTCTATATATGCTACATACGTATACATATATATATATATATTTTTTTTAATTGCCATTTGATGAAACAAAGGCATGATGTGGGAATCAAAGCAACCTCAATGGTTAAAGGTAACGGGCAAATTGTTCTCTGAGCAAACTTAGAGATTTTAAGAGAATGCTTACATACGCTCAAGTTGCCACTGGCATGTAGGAATTTAATTTATATTTTTACAATAGCACATAATTGACTAAATATATGTTTTGACCACCAGATCTGTCACTAAGGAATCACTGGGCAGATGGACTAGGACTAAACAAAAACAGTACTGAAAATTCATAGCTTAAGAATTAGGCTTCCTTATATTTATTTGCAGACCTAAGCAAACACTTTGACTGAGACCTGGTTTGAACACTTTTCAGCAATGAATTTCAGCAGTTCTTTTTCATGATCAGAAAGGGGTTTTTGGCATGCAGTAATGAGAATGCAACAGCCAAGCCAGGAGCAGACCACAGACACATACACAGTTACTGCAGAGAAGCTTGCAGGGGCTTAGTGAGATAAACACTGTTGATCAGAGACTAGAGACAGAAGCAACCATGCAACACCAGCTTCCTGCTCCATCACACAGTACACAACTTTTTCAAACCACTTATAATTTCACGTGTGCAGCAACATTATCTCAATTAGTGCTTAAAAACACAACAAAAAATCCCAACACAGCTTTAAAAAGTTTGGATATCACTTACCTCAAACATTCTAGCAGCTGTGCACCGAACAAGAGCTGAGGTATGGACAACTCCATACCATAAAACAGTTAACAGCAACTCATGGTACGCTGGGTTTGCACTAGGAGAGAACAATTGGACAGATCAAAAAAATCCCCCCAACTTCCAGAGAGATCCTATGTCTACAAAATGAAAACTGTAGTCTCAGAAGTCCACTGCTTAAAAATCTAAAACTTAGAAGTTTATCCTTTTAAAAAGGCTTACATAAAACACAACATTTGCAGTTAGCATCTCTGAAATAGGTTGTGTTTTGAAGTTAATTCTTAAAAACAGAAAACTAAGAACAGTATTTGCAATAAATTATGACACTGAATTTTACGCAAGCCGCCATTTAGAACAACAGCTAACAGTATGGTGAAAAATAAATTAATTCCTATTTAATGCTTAATATAACTCATTATTTTTTGTTAAACTCATTGTTAAACTATAGATTAAAAGCGAGTACTCCATGAAACTATAGGATAAAACTGTAAGAAGACTCTCCATTTGCCTGAAGCATCACAGTTACTAAAATTACAGCCAAAAACATATTATGAGCTTTTTAACAAAAGATTTTAGTGTCCTTCGGTCTAGTGAATTCCCGAGGGAATTCTTTACCCCAGTTCCACAAAAGAAGCTTTCAGGCTATCAAGAGGAGCGTGGGATAGGGAGAGCATGGTCATCACATCTTCCAAGAACCCAACCAACAGTTTGCGGTCCTCTTCCTGAAAGGAAAGCACGCGGCATTAGATGGGATAGATGTATTGCTGCAGCCCCCACGACCTGAAGCTATGAAAGAGACAGAGAGAAGAGCAGACTGAGCCTTTCTGGTCGTTCACCACACACTGGTGTTCGTTACACATTGGTGAGCCCGGGAAGGATTTATTTTTCCCTGCGAGTCAGCAGTAAATGCCAAGCAGTATCTACTAGGTACCGGCAAGTTACTGCCTATTTCAGTATTGTACTGGCGGGTTCAAGGTGTGCCCAAACTGCACGTTACTCACAACATTTACCTACTTATCTGCTTCAGAGAACGGCACAGAATTATGGTTTGCAAGGGCTACAGTTAAATGACCGAGACCCATTTACTGAACGGGATGAATAACTTCAATAAAGACACATGAGAGTGTCAGAGAGTTAACAGTGAAGATACCTACACTGCTTTATGATCTACTGACTCCAGATTTCAAAGGTGGAAACCTATATTCTAAACAAATATGACTATCATCTAAACAGCTTGACTAATAAATATTGCCTTTGAATATGTTAAAAGCTACCTATTCATCCAAGTATCTGCAAAGTCCAAGGACACTAAAAGTTTTCAAGTTTTTGGTTTTTGTTTTTTTTTTAAAGTTTCGACTAACAAATGAAACTACTCGAGAAATGAAGAAATGAAGAAAACCTTCAAACCTACCTGAATGTAACATGTAAGGACCCCTGTTGCATAGATGGGAACCGTGGCTTTCGTCAGCACTCCATTACCTGCTATGGAATCTAATGAAACATTGAATATTGAATATATATATATATTTTTTTTTAAAGAATTTTTACGTTTTACATATACACATACAGGTGTACAAAGAATTTCTTTATATATACAATATATATTTATTACAAGTATTTACTATATTTATACTATATTTGCTATATTTACATTATATATGTATATATTTATATATATAAACATATGAATTCATACATATATATCTGCATGCCAAAAATGATGTTTGAAGGGAATTCTGATTTGAGATTTTTTGCAATTGGACATCACATCAAAATAGAAAGTCATCATGATTAAATTAGATTGTTCAATATTTTAGAAAACGACAAACGTGAAAACTCTAGTCTAGCTGGATGTCGTTTGGATAAGAATTTGATAATTTTTTTTTTTTTTTCTGCAGCTGAAAATCAATTTTGTTCACTTGGCCAAAAAGCTACTTACCTATGTTTTCTTCAGACAGTCTTAAGATTTCCTGGAACTGTGGTTTGACCTATACAAAGGATGATGACTCTCATTTAACAACACCTCTTACCAATGTCAATCAACTTATAAAAATAATAAGAAGCGAGAAAAAGAAAATAGGAGGGGAGGGGAAATCTTTAGAGAACACAACCTGGTTTTGTCAAAACTGGAAATATGACATAAGAGAATAAAAACTTCTACTGTGTTCCTACAATGAGGTAGTGTTTACCACTCCTGATACCACGAGCTGAAATCTCCTGGCAGTTTGCTCAGTGGGGCTTTCAGGTTTACAGCTTTATGTAAAAAGCTTTATGTAAAAAGTGCTTTTTGTTTTTGTGTCTTCGCTGATGTCAATGAAGCTCTCTTCAAAACACAGGTGTGATAATTAGTATGAAGACAGATCTATAAAAGCTTTGGTTCCCAAGACACAGAAAGGGCTTTCAGAGACTGGACCTTGGCATTAGTATCCTCTAGAAACACAGTATAAAGTACTAGCCCTGTTCTGTGTTATGATCTTCAAGTAATCCGCTAGTCTTTCAGCATTTCCTTGTAGAATATTTAGAAAATGTTTCATTGAGGAAAAACTGATTCATTTCCTTGATAAAACTTTTCATACATCATTAACAGAAAATACTTTGAGCAGAGAGAGTATTCACTTTCAGTTATCAAACAAGTACAGGCTGAAGTATTATACGCGTGTCAAACCCCAGCAAATACCCAGCCGTTCTGGAGGAGGAAAATTGTCCAGTCACTGGAATTAGGATAATCTCTCCCACTCTATGCCATGCACATGGCAAATATGAGGAGCACAGTTAAAAACAGCTTT
The DNA here is from genome assembly GCA_032273925.1 of Rhynchotus rufescens. Lineage (NCBI taxonomy): Eukaryota > Metazoa > Chordata > Aves > Tinamiformes > Tinamidae > Rhynchotus > Rhynchotus rufescens. The sequence goes on along the minus strand of JAVCKT010019656.1, from coordinate 5,405 downwards.
GCCTAAATGCCTCTTGGACAGGCTGAAAAGGCCATTCCCTAGTTGTCAATGGATGAAGATGAAACAGAAAAGGATGTGAACAGAGAGTTAAAAGCAGCAAATTCAAAAATACAAACAGGAAGGCATTAATATGACAAGCAAATATAAAAGGTCACATAAAACTTCTGTATTCACACACACCACGAGTGTGGATGATTTACATCCTCACAACATTCTTTGGGTAGAATATCCGAGGCACCGTCTTACCTTTGTGTTTGTAAAAATCTTCCCAAACGTCCTACAAAGCCGCCAGAAAAACCTAGAGAATTCATGGACACAGGCAGTTGAGGCGACGTTGATCTTGCCAACTATTTCGATAAGCCGTGGCAACCTAAAAATCAGGAACCAAAAACATATTAAACACTAGTCTGATCTTTTATTTCTCTCCAAGAAATAACATACATGTATACACACATATATACATACACATAAATACATACATATAAAAAAACTTATACTAGTAATTATACATGTTTAACCTCATTGGTTCAAATAAAATTATCTATATATTCTCTGCAATTTCTGACACTTGAAGAGTGGTTTGAGTGCCAGAAAAGTCTGACCTATATTTTCCAACATCTGTTACTAGAGAAAACTGTTGTTTCAACATGAAACACTCAGATTGAAAGAAACTTTATTTCGACAGAGAATTGGCTACACTGCTGCAAAGATGAAAGTAAACTTTTCTGGAGCAAGTTATTACCTACTTCATCCATCATATAGCTGATATTTCCTGAATAAAATTAAGGTAAGTAGGAAGGTAATGTATTGTAATGGAGGCAATGTATTGTAATGGAGGTAATTAATGTAATTAAGGTAATGTAGGAAATTCAAAAGCCAAAGAAATTCTATCTTTTCCCCTTTTAAGCTCAATAGCAATTAGACAAAGGCAGACTTCTGTTGTTACTAACTGCTAAACAGAACGATGCCTAAGAACTACAGCAACTTAGGCCTGGCTCAGTACGGGAGCCCGAGGAGAGACACTCACAGCTGATTGACCACCCAGAGCAGAGCCTCCCAGCCGGTGGTTCCCTCGTGCTCCAGCTGATGGTCGTAGAGCTGCAGCAGGGCGGCCAGCTGCTCACGGCTTCCAACGATGGTCGCCACATCCTGCAGGGGTGACACGGCTCGGGGAAATCGAGTCACTGCAACACCACAGAACAGGCCATCACCAACAGAAGAGCTGAATGCACCTTGGAAGGGACGTCAGCGCAGATAGGAAAGTCAATCCGAAACCTCCTAGTACCCTTGCTTTTTAAATGAGCAAATGCAGACACGGGGGATTGGGGAAGACCCCACAGCAGGCTGGAACTTTACAGCAGAACGACTAGGAGGAGAGGCCTCCTCATGTCCAATGCTGCACTTCAATCAGCCTATTTCAATCTCTATATACAAAATATTTTTGACACTGGCACCCTCCCAGTGAATTATTTAAACGATTAGAAGAATTTACTGATAAAAAGCAAAACCTCACAAGATTCTGGACCATTTAATTATCTGGGCACTGAAGGCCAGCTACACCATGAACACCTTATAATTACACAGCTTCTCCTACTCTCAATTTATCTCAGTCGTACATACAAGAACTCAGGAACGAAGTTAAAAGACATCATAATCTTTCCTATAGCTCCTGCAACTGTTTCCTCCAGTTCCAGGAACGTTCCTAGGTTAGTGGAAAGTGCATGAGACCTTTTTTCCTACACCTCCGTGAAAGGAGAAACTGTCGGACTGGGCTGAAGTCTGAAATTGTGATTTCCTTATTTAAACAGTAACAACTCGTGGAAAAAATACTCATCTTCAGATGACTCTGGTCAGCTGAAACAGCTTAACAGAGTGGCATGTATAACATTTTTACATTAATACACATAGCATAATGGTAAAGTCCAAATAAAGATTATTTTGTTTCCTCAAAGGATATAAAAATTAGGAAAAACAAATAAAAACACTACAGAGATAAAGAAAAATATGATTATCAGTCTGTGATAATCTGCTTGCTTAAACACAGAAAAAAAAGGAGGGAAAAGAAAGCATTAGTAAGAGATTTGCTGCAGTATTAATTAAAAAAATGCATTTAAGAGACATATTAGAAAGCTTTTTTTCTTCCAGAATTCACTTGCTGGAACATATTTTATTGCAAGTCACTGTATAATCAATACAGGGGGAAAAAAAAGCCACTGGACAAAGAGTAGGTATTCTGCCTGCAATATGTGGCAGACATAATATTACAGAAGTAATAAATGTGTTACAGAAATTTTAGTCAAAACACATTTAGTTCTCCTTTATTTGACTGGCAATCATTTTGTGAACAGTCATGTCTTACTTTTTTACTCTGTGTCAGTAATTTGATACTTGTATACTTGATACTTGTAATTAGTTGAACAATAGGTTTTAGGTCTAAGGCTGAATTATTCCACAGGAAAGGTGAGTTGAAGAAGGGGAAAAGAATCAGAGAACGTTTTTGCCCCCCTGAAGTAGGAGGTGGAGAAAAAAAGAGAGAATGAAGAAAAAGACATGACAAATCTTCCCATGCTGGAATCTGGCTAAGAACAAAACCAACCCCCCAAAAACCACAAATAACAGCAACAAAACCCTGCATCAATTCAGCCATGTTAAAGAAAGAAATTCCAAAAAATAACCAATTTTATTTTTTTTCTTCGTTTGTCTGGAAAGGTAATATAAAAAATAGGTGGATTAGAAAAGAAGCTTGGAAACAGAAATTTAAATTACTACTGTGTAGACAGGGTGGTATAGAAATTTAAAGTTTATATAGGAAAACAGCAATTGTTTATGTAGTAACCATAAATACTGATTAATTCTGTTTAATGCATCCTATGGTGTATTTCTGGACTTCCTCCTTTGCATTTGATGGTAAATAAGTGTTTTGAGATTTGCCACCACATTAGACTTGGTTTTCAGAACACCTGCTTTTCAGAAATTCATCACTTACCTTCTATCTGTGGCACTTCCCCCTGTAGTTTAGCTTTGCTCGTGAAAGGTGCATTCTGTAACACCAGTGCAAACAGTGAAGGAATCAATGACTGCAAAGCAGACAGATACATGTGGAGCTTATGCTCATCCAGGCCATGTTCTCCTTCCTGAAACAAACAGAAATTTAGACAAAGCTTTCACTTCTAATGGTCCATTGCTTATGTATATGTTTATCATTTGCCACTGTCCTGATTTATCCTGAACAAGTTAACTTTGTGTCATTAACCAAATCTCTTGTCTCCCTTAAGACAATTACTCTCACAACACAGCCTTTTGCATCAAGTGCTTCATGTCCACGAACTCACTGATACTCCGAAGGGAAAACTTGTAGTACCCTCTGGAAGTTTGATTCCTCAGTCTTAGAGTCTAAAGCATCTGGAAGCTGAAGAAACTGGTCACCTGCACTCCGTAAATCAGCATCTTGGCTGAGTCCATTACTATTATAATGCTGTCACCACTTTCCAGGCATCTACCAAACCAGATTTGCAGACAAACTAACCCAGAACTGCAAAGCACTTACTAAAACATTCTTCTACTTTTTTTTTAATCCAATAATTATTGCACTTTATTTAGCACTGTGTGACACGTAAAAACAGTTTAAATCTAGGTCCAACATATCTGAAGCAATGGAAAGTTTTACTTCTGGCTGTGTTCAGAAAACAAGAGTTTTCCAAACTGCATTTTGACTATTGGGCTCTGCAGGGGAGGGCAAAAAGAAAAAAAAAAGCTTCTCTTAACAATGATTTACATTGCCATGTTATTTTAAAAGTCTACACAGGTAACAGAGATACAGAGAAAACTCTCCAATGCAGGACCAGCTGAACACATACCCTGAGCAATTTTTCAATCTTATTAAGCAGTGTAGGTATAAGATGGAACTGTAGGTTTCCCAGTTCTGTAGTCCAGGCAGCGTAAGCAGGTAAAAATACCTGATGTGTTGCACTAACTACACGCTCTGAAGGGTCTCCTAAAGCCGAAAGCAGCAGTTCAAAACCCTGTCAAAACACAGTGAAGAATATAATTATTCTTACTAAAGTTTACAAAAAAAACGAAACTCCACAAATCATGCCCAGCTCTGAAGCAGACTACCATCAATTTTTAGAAATTTTCATTAATAAAAAACAAGGTTGTACATGAGGGGTCTTTGTGCCCCACAGATGGTGCCATCATGCCTCTAAAGTTAATAGTAGGTGGTCCAAGTCAAACACCTACTTTTTATTTCTCTGCTTTCAACAACTGAAAGACAGGAAGAGACAAACCTTCATTTTCAAGAACCTAAAACATCATTACACAGTACTAACATCAAACTTTCACCTGAAGCAACAATGATACTTGAAGTATTTGTTTTCTTTTTGGTCTCGGTGACACAATAAAAAGCAACATTCATATAAGCAATCCAAATTTCTATTAAGTATCTCAATTTAATGAAGATATCTGAAATTACACACTCCTCTCTTCACGAAATAACTACAGAACACAACTCATAGACAGAGAATCCATCCTAAATGATACCTGTTGATATTTGTCTGGGTCATCAATGTATCCCATAATGATGCCAAGGCTTTTGATCACAGCTTCTCGTACCAGATCTGCCTTATCTTCCATTAGCATTTGCTGAAGCATGGAAAGTACTAACGAACTACGGATTTCTTTCTGTTTGTAAACAAGAAACATACTTGTTAAAGGCAATGAAACTACATGTAATTGCTTATATCATTTTTCAGAAATGCTTGCTCTTTTACTAGTGGATCTCTACGATTATTAATCACCCAGTCCTCACAAGAGGATGAATTAAAATCTGATGTCAGTTGCCTTAGTAGAGATAGTAGAGAATAAGATATCCTTTTATCCTACTAAGCACAAAAGCTAGGTCTTGAACTACTACAGAAGCGGTACTGAAAACAAGTAACAGCCAAAACCTACCACAGGCCTAGGCATGGAAGAGCACTCAAAAGAGAATTTCTAATCAGCCTCTTGCTAAAGCAGAGAAATAGTTTTTGATTTGGGTTGCTTTCATCTTTTTCCACAAGCTCCAAATTGCAGCTAGCCACCGACCACATTCTGTTGCTTCTTCCACTCTTGATGCCATTTACATTTCCCCTGGGTGATTTCTTTAATCGAGCCTATCTTTACCTCATCTTTATTGAAGCAAGGACAGCTTAGTCAGACCATGCTGCTTATCCAGACATTTTACAGCTAGACTGAGCTGTCTTTCTTTACAACAAGCCATCTCTTCCTTGAGTCCCTTTACTGTCTCTCATACACATGATATACAATGCAAATGTCCACATAGACCCACTCTGCCCCCAACACGTAGAGAAGAGATGTTTCTGTGACACAATGAACTGCCACTGTGCCCTCCCTGGGGACGGGGTAGG
>JAVCKT010019655.1:0-11361 GCA_032273925.1 Rhynchotus rufescens | reverse complement strand
CAGTTAGTGTCTTTAGTGACTAATACATAAGTCCCTCCCTCCCTATGTCATTTATAGCTCATGGCCCCAGCCATAAAGAATAAAACCCTGTTAAGCCCTTCTTTGTGGTCTCATACAAACAGATGACTAAAAAAATAGTTCTTTTTTCATGTTAATGGTAGAAGTCTTGGTGCATTCACTGCTTAAGGGTAATTATCCCACACATACTTAACAGTAAATGAATACATAGACCCACTCCCAGTGTCAGAATGCAAAAAGTGTAAAGCTCAGGAAGCTTTCTTTTCCAATTGCTAATAGGGCACTTGTGCCTAGCCAGAAAATAACAGACATCTCTTGATTTCATAGGCTGAACCACTTCTTCATTTTATACTTAACTATCAATTAACTAATAGCAAGGACTTGCCCATTTTACTGCCTATAACACAAGAAGTTCTTGTGTTTATGGAGACCTACTTTTCTAAAGGTTTGTTTCTCAGAATTTCTGGTTCTTAAAAAACTACACTTACAGCTCCACGTGTATCCATTTCTGACATTTCCCTAGCCCAGCTGCCTACATGCAGGTAATACTTCAACAGCAATGACATATTTTATATATCAAAGTAACACAAAAATAGTCCACCTCTCAAGCATGCTTGTGTCTTGAACACTCTGGGTTGCTAGTGTCACTCTTTCCAGCCTTGAGATGGGCTAAATGATCAACTAAAGCACCTGCTAATTTCCATACACAGTATGGAAATCCATACCTTTATCTCAACCTACCAATGGCAAAGAAAGCGTTGCTGAACTGCCACTCAGCTCCTTCCAAAAGGATGCAGGTCGTGGGCAGTTATGAGATGAAAAGAGCCATTTGCTGGGTCCTCTTTGCAAACTAAATCAAGCACCTCTGACAGAAGCAATTTTTGTCTAGCTAAAGAACTGTTGTAGATTTCTTTAATCTTAGAGCAATGAATAAGCAGCAAATTGTACCCAGACCTAGAATTTGTCAGACCCACTGATTTCCTGCACTCTCGGGGGAGCTCTGTTGTGGCCTGTGTGAGATTTCTTGGTAACAATCTGACCCCTTTATGTCAAAAACAAGTTTAGCTGGTGGACTGTTCTTAAGTTGGCATCCAAATGCAACTTCTCATTACTTCCCCACGTTCAGACTCTGTTCATTTCTGGCTTATCCTGACATCTGTTTGCACACCCAGAAAAGGCAGCTGGGAGACTGCTACGTAACTGAGATTACTTATTTTGAAAAACAAAGCTATTGCTTACAATTGTAATAAAAAAATTAAAGCTGTCTTCACATAGGGGATAGGGAGGTTTAAATAAAATCTGAGAAGTTAAGCTTCTCTTTTTATCAGTGTTTTACAGATATCTTTACAATGAAATCTGCATGCTATGTAGTTGTGATGTAATGGGGAAATAATTGTTAATACTTCACAGATGTTGCAGAACATTCAGTCCTGCTTCTTCATAAACAAATTAAGGAAGAGCAAACTGTCTAAGGGCAATATAAACATTCATTCTCATTTGGAGTAGCAAATAAGGTCTTAGCTTGAATGTGATATCTTTGCTGCAGGAACTTCTATCTGGGCAAAGATTAACAAGAACAAAAAAACCCACCCTTCGTCTGAAACTTGTTCCAGAACAAGAGATTTTCCTTTTCAAGTAACATTTTAGTTCTCCTATAACATCACCCTAAGGCTATAACTAGTTGCATAGGACCCCACGTACTTAGTAAGAAAGTATTTGCATTAATAACCTAGATTTTAACTAAGGCAGGAAAGGGCAACTCAGTAAGAAATCTCTTCACGGACACAGCAGAATGAGATTCATGAGTATTCATATCTGAACACATGAAACAACAAAGCACTTATTTAGGCAATGTGAACACAGAACCACATGAGCAGAGCGATGACTGACACAGAAGGTATTAGAGTTCCTAGGAGTTAACGTCTGTTAGGTCTGCTTAAGTGTTCCCTAACCCGATCACCCTCCACCAAGGCCTCCTTACTCCGCCTTTCCAACTGGTCTCAGGGCTCTAGGATTCCTGGAGGGGAGCCTTACTAGCACACACCAGGGCTGAGGTGCACAGAGCACCTCAGCCTTTGCACACCCTCGCCTGTTACCATACCCAATGCACCACCCTCTCACCATAAGATTTCTCCAAGATCTTTCTCTTCAGAAATTGGTCATCTCACAGGGAAAGCCCACACTAGAAGGCGGAGTGAGGCCAATCAGTAAGACCTAAAGGAATTTCTGCAGGTCAGCGCAAACCATCTTTACTTTTACATGAAACTGGTTTCAGAGTGCTTAACTGTGACACTTAGACTTACAAGACTTTCCCTCACTAAGCGCTATGGTCTCATCAGCCTTTTAGTCCCGGCCTGTCTCCATGGAGTCTCCTGCTCGTCCCCTTGACCCGGCCTCTCGCTGATCCTCCTCGCTTGCAGGAGGTTGTCAGTGACTAATGACCAGAGCGGCACAATGAGGAACAACGGGGAGGGGAAACGCGGCAGGACCAGCAGTCAGCCCCACAGCAGACAAAAGCGAGCGCATCTGGAGCTGTGCGGCCCTTCAGTCCTTGTCACTAGGGTGCCCCACACACAACAGTAAAATCAACACTCTCACACTTCAGCAGTTTTGCTAAATTTCCTGAATTTCATATTAAATTATTCCAAATCATTCCAGACACCTTCTCCTCATGAATGTTTTGCTTCCAGGACTTCGTTATCCTGCCCGTGGTGAAATTCATGCTAATGATATATGCCTGATTGATAGTCAGAGGCGACACAGCTTTTTGTGGAGGCTTCTGTTACACACACACACAACAAGTTTCAGGACCACATTTCCTCCATCCTCACTCATCAGTACCCTCATTTATAACACCAGGAGCACTGGTGACAGCACAGGGTCATTTAAGCTTCCCTGTCCTCATTGAAACTCATTTTCTAGCTGAAGTTTGTCAAACAGCACAGCAAAATTCCAACTAAATTCTAGAGGTTTAGTTAAAGAAAATCTTCTTAAACACAAATTATACTAGCCCATTTTCATCAAGGGAGCCAAATACCATAAATTTGTAAAAATAAATGTAGTAAAATAACAGGACCTGGCTTCCACTGATCTGCATCATGTTTTTAAGATGTAAAAAGATAAAACACTCAATTCAACTACAGAGATGGATCAACAGATTCTTCTGGTTCTGCAGTCAATTGGTGGGAAGCAAAAGAGTTAGCTGAGTTCAAGCCCTCAAATATTTATTTTGGATTGTTCACAAAGGTTTTATTCACCCCAAGTAGAAGAAGTTCAGTTGTATCACTCTCCAATTTAATTTTTTATTCCTTTAATTTAGGTCCATTTTGAAGGAAAAGAACTAAACATAACAAATACATAAAGTGATGCCAATCACCGACTAGGGAACCAGGGTCATAGCTTGCCAAACACTGTTTCTGCAGATACATGTTGCCTTCCAAAAAGCCATTACACACTGAGCTCTGTCCATTTGGTTTGCACTAGGCAGAACATCAGACCAAGACTGTTTTTTATACTGCCTTTTATCCTGGTCTCTTTCCCTCTTCTACCTGTCATACATCATTACAGACATTGAGAGATACGCTCTGCAGGAAAATAGTCAAAAAGTTAATTTTAGTCATTTTGAGTTTTCATCATTACTTGTCTGCATTCTACTTTTCCCAAGTGCATGTTTCCCAAGAATGATCACCAAAACCCATCTTTTCAGACATATTAGCTTACTACACTCCTTCCCAAAATGTGAAGTTAAAGGAACAGGAAAAAAGCTAGCAATAGCAGGTACCACGTTTCCATTTCCCTAATTGATGGCTGAATCCACCACCTCTTTGCGTCTTTTTGATACCCCAACACTGAAGCCAGGCTTCAATAAATCTTTCCTCATATATTTTATTTTCCACAAGGCAGTTCATGGGTTAGGTCAGGATATGGAAGACAATCCCTTCTAGCCCTTTTGCTTATGCTCATTATGGACATTAGGCTTAACAAGGCAACCATGGTAATTAATTCTCCTTAATTACAGTGTCACAGATGCAAGGAGGGAGAGCTGCAGATCACAACAGTCCAACTAGACCACCCAGCAGTTCCAAGGGCTCATCTCTGTCCATTTTTTTAATTTTTGTATTCCTTCTTATAAAACAGTTCTAATGACAGGTTTCCAACTGAGCCCTCAGTTAATGATAGCAACACCAGTAAAGCAGCTCACATGAAACAGTCCCTTTCTTCAGGGTTTTCTGCTACCTGCATTTTTGAAGGTTCATCTAAGAGCTTTGTCAGTCAGGAAAAAGAGGACAGAGATGAGCCTACTCCATAAGCTCCTATAAATCAGTCCCAATAAATAATATTCCCTTTTGGCTTAGAAATTTGTCCGATGTAATCAATTTCTCAAATCAGGCTGATGCGCTAAATTGATCTTTTTCACTTCTAATATTTTCTCTGTAACCATCCTCTACTTTTCTTCTGCCCTTTCTTGTCATCTCATCTCACTACAAGTCAGAAACATTTTTCTTTATAAGGAAGAAAAAAATCCATTTTATGATATCTCTGCATTTAAAATGTTTTTTATAAAAACGGTGAGAGCAAGCCTTGAATAAAGCACATACTGACAGTGAAGTGCAGCAAAGCCATGTATTGCATGCTACTAGCTTTCTATAAGGCATCAGACATTAAAGTTGAACTTTTGCCTGGATCCTGTCATTCGAGCTAATCTATTTCTGCTAGGAAACATGTTGGCAGTGGCAGGTGAGGGTCTTTATGGTCTAACTGAAATAACAATATCCCCAGCACGGCTTTACAGAAAAGCCAAGTATTGACCAAGAGAAAAAAGGAAAGAAATAGCAGATTTTAAGAGCTGACAGGAAACCCAATTTCCCTTACCACTTAGTTCCGTATATGAAAAGGTCAGAACTGCACTGCAGAACTGTGCAGAGCCTTTCATACAAAAAGAAAACTCTTCTGTTTTTTCCCCCCTCCCTGGAAGCATTTCAGCTCATTGTCGTAGGTAGATGAAAAAATTGCTTTCATTTTTGCTCGAAGTCTCCTTCTGTTTTATCTAAATGGTCTTTGACAGGGCCACCCATTATGGGATCGCCTTCTGCAGTTGACAACAAAAGGGGACACATATGAAGTAACTGGATCAAATCCTAATGTAACTTCTTTCCAAATAGATCTTTTGTTCTGGCTCATTTAAGCATCACCGAAGCCTATAACATGACAAGAGGCCCTTATTTTTTCCCCTGTGGCAGGGAGTGCCTTACTTATTTTAAATTAATCTTAGACTAGTTGATGTTTGCCTATTACCCTAAAAAATGCATATTATTTTCATATAGTATTAATAAAACTCCATATATTATTCTCTGTAGTAGAAGAATTTCTTCTTTTACTGTATTTAAATCATGAGTTACATATCTAGCTAAAGTAAAATCAACTATGATGAGATTATATACTCAGATGGCCTGGAAAGGAGCAAAGAATTGTGGAAAACATTCCTTTGATCCAGGTCTCACATCTCATCTCCCTCTATTTTATTTTGAGGAGGAAAGGAGGTGGCGAGGAGGAGGGGAAGGGGTGGTTTTTTTTTTCCCCCTCCAATACAATCTGCCATCTTTGTTTCCTCATTCATGCCAAATATGCAGTACAAATGCATGTCTTGTTATTATGGTAAAATTGGAGGTGTTTAGTTTGATGCATAATTTCTTTGTTTCTCAACACAGAGGAAATTAAAGAGCAGCCGTCAGCAGCCAGGTTCAGAACACCACCATTGCAGAGCAAGCCCATGAGCCATCATTCCTCTGTCCAAGAGGGCATTTACCACAACCAATTCCTCTAATTTCTCTAAGCTGTCCATTGCTTTTCTACTTCCAAGATACTTATTAGGGAAAAGCACCTTCAGACTTCACAGTCCCAGATTTTTCACAGTTGAACTTTAGCATCTATTTCCCTGATGGTCGCAGTTACTCATCCCACAAGTTACAAACCCATACCAGTACAAAAGAAGTTCTTCCAGAACTTGGTAGTGTGCCTTTTGAAAAAGCCATCTAACTACAGAAACATTGCACAAAGTTTTGGTACAATCAGGAAGAACACTATTACAGTTTTACCACAACACATGCACCAGTTGTCATTATTGATGTTTTCTGTTTAGTTACACAAGTTCGTCCAGCAAATTTTCTTTTCTTTTTTTTGGTATATGGTGATAGGTGATTGACCAAGAGAAAGAAAAATGCTTATATTGATACTGGAATTTGGGGCATCTTTCATGGTTAGAGAATGATGCAATATAAGCTTAGAAAACTGCCATTAGTCTATGATCTTCTAGGTAAAAAATGCATAAGATAAAGCTTAATGACTCCTGAATCTCTCAAAGCTCCTTAGACTATTTCATTTCTTACACGTTTTTAAAAAATGAACAAACCCCTACACTTTTGCAACCAGTGTTTTGTTTTAATACCTGAATTAGGGTCAAAGCATATGAAGAAATAGGTCTTGAAGCATACATCACAGTACATTAGATACCTCCAGCTGCAGAAAGCCAAATATACAGCACAATTGGCCCCAAAGATGTTTTGGTGCAATTTATCCAAAACTTTTACATTCACCTCAGACAATTTCTTATTACTGCAATTTGTAGCTAGGTGTGCAGCTAAGCACACATAGGCTGTGACAGAACTTAACTCTACGGACATGCCCCTGTAATATCCTGCATTTGTGCAGTCCAAGTCACAGCTGAAGGACACAAGCCTCCTCTTGGATGACAAGGGTACCAGCACACAGAAGCTACATTCAACAGAGCTGTTTGGGTTTGGCCTCAGCTTGCTCGGCAGCAATATCCAGAATCAGGTACTTGTTGACTTGTTTGAGAACTGTTGCTCCCCTGCAAACTTGCCTCACAACTCTCTGATCACACTATCCAAGTCTCAATACATTTCTTTTTTGGCTTCTTCTTGTACCTTATTACATACTAAATACAAACCAACCAAGAAGAGGTTTCTACTCATTTTGTTTATGCTGTACATCACACAAAAAGCACTTAAAAATTTGTCTTGATGAACATGTCCTTAGCTTCCATTTATAATTATGACTTATTTGGGAAATCTATCCTATTGGCCTAATTTTGGAGAGAGATGCATAGGCCATTAAACAGTTGACCATAAATATTAGACTACTGAACAACACCTCCCATTTTGGAGGCTTCCTGCATGCACTGCCATGTCGTGTTTACAACCGTGTTCCAGGACTGCATTAATCATGCATTGCAGCAGCTGCCATAGACCCCTAGTGCCATCGGTTTTGCTATTTGAATCCTGGATATCGTAGCCCTGATAGCAGTCTGCCTACAGGCCAAGTAGGGTACAACCCTTGGTTTGTTATTCCAATCCTACTGCGGGATGCTCTTCAATCTGGATTTAACTGCACTAGGGCTTCCATGTTGACCAGAGCTTCACCCAGAAGTTTTTCAGAAATTCATCATGTTCTTATTTTTACGTCTGAAAATTATTCGGTTATGGTACTCACTAAGAACAACACAAGAGAAGACAGAGCCCCTGCTGCCCTTGCTGGAGGCTGCTGTGCTACGCTACAACTCAAGAGGAAAGCAGTAACTGTACAGAAAGAGCACCATTAAGAGGAAATGAATATGCTTGTGCTTTAAGACACAGATAAAAGAAAATAACAGAACAAGAGCAGGGAAAACTGGCAGAGTACCAGAATTGCTTAATAGACTAGTAGGTGGAAGAAGCTTCTGGTTTTCACTAAAGTGTTAAGCTAGAGGAAGAGGGAAGAAATAGATGATCATTACAGTGTCTTACAGGCCTCAAAACAGCTACATTAAATGAATTACACACAAAAATGTTTGAGGTGAAATATTCTTTGGAGACAAATACAGTCAATTTGTAGTCTTTATATAATTGCCTGGCATTGTCATCTTCCTACAAGGTGCTGTCATCTTCCTGCTGCAGTGAGGGACCTAAGTAGAGACCATTAGTACAGGTACACGGCAACCAGCACGTTTGAGAAGATAGAGCACTAAACATACATTTCCAGAGTTCCCAAGAACTTCTACAGTCCACACTGAGTTCTTGAGTCCTGAATATATGCATAAATGCAGAGAGATTTAGTAGAGAAAGGAGGAGAGAAGGCTGGAATCCCAAGAAATGTGGTAGGAATGAAAAATGAATCCCAAGGTTGCCAATGGTCCTCACAATCCACATGCCAGTAACAAGCACATACTGCCTCCGTTAAAACAGGGTTCCTATTTCCAGGGCACAGTTACACTGTAATAGGTAGCCTACATTAACCTGCATTTGCTTAAACCTTTTGTTCTTATAGCTCATCCCTGCTTCTCCTGCAAATGGATGTGATCTTATGGCATTCGTCTTATGGAGCCAACTTTTCTCCAGTATTTCTGCTCTTTGTTACAACAGATGTCTTGACCCAAGTCACAGGTGCTTAAGCAAATGACAAGTGGAAAAATTAAAGCTTCACAAATAGCTAGCAACAGAGACCTTCTCATTATTCAGATACGGAGGTTGCAACACTTGTTTTTACGAGTGTGAACATCTAAAAGCCAGAAGTTGAACGGCATTTTCTTTGCAAAGGATAAGTATTTAGGCCCCAGTCCAGAAAAGCACTTAAAGACATACATAATTTCCATCACATCAACTTCAACAGGAGTCTGAGGACTAGCTATATATATATGTATAGTTACTATTGGAAAAAATTATCTAATTTCCACATATTAATGAAAAAGTTACTAACAGACACTTCTGCTTCCTAAGCAAACAGGTTAGGACTCGTCAGTATAGTAATTTATGCCAAACCCATTTAAAATGGCAGGCAACAATTCCACAGTTGGTTTTGCTTGGTACTAGAGGATACTAGAAGGCACAAAGGTCTGCCTTCACAAAGGTCAAACATCTAGAGTTTGGGATTTCCAACATTTCCTCAACAAGACAGTTTGAAATATACAAGCAAAAAAATTGGAAAATTGGACAAAGACAACTGTCCAAATAATCAGATCACTTCAATACAAGTATTTAAAGTTTTAAAAACCCTCAGATCATCTAGAAGTAGAAACAAAAGCAACAGTTTCTATTTCCATGTATTATGATAGATTTCCTCTAAGGATTTCAATTCTTTATAGACCATGTTTATCCAAAAAACCATCATTCTAAAGAATAGTTAGTATTCCTTACGGAAAATATTTTGTCAGATAAAGTGTTGACTTCCTCTGCCCAACATGTTGAATTGAAAAAAAGTCATGGTTTAACATTAAAATTGAAGACTAGGCTAAAATGTTTACAGAGACACAGTTCCTGTTTTCTTGGCAACTGCAACACAGAAATCAAGAGTTGTACCTACACTATTGAAAGATCCATCTTGAGAGTAATTGATAGACCCAGACCACAGTCTAAATGGTGCATAGTCCTTGACAGTGTGGATTGACTGCCTCTGTATTTCCCAACTCCAAGCTCATGCCTCCCTGGGATGCCACCCCTGTCTTTTAATTTGACATACCCCAACCAAGCTACCTGCCAGCGTGTTTTCCTTACGGCATGAGGTCACAGGCCTGCTGGCACACTGTGGGTGACAGAGGCTGACAGAGACCAATCTAACACTATCATAGCTACCTTAGACACCGTATAGATACTAGAGAGTTAAATCCCTGCAGCTAACTATCCTGTGAGCCACCCCAGCTCACATCAGCAAGTAATTAGCTAGCTTGCTCTAAAGGATGCCTAGAGAGGCAACTATATTCAGCTTTTTGGACTTGGGAGGGGAAAAGAAGGAAAGTATTTAATAACAGAGGTGCCTACACTCTAAGAACCATCAGAAATTTTAAACAGACTACACCATTTGAAATATTTCCTTTTCCTGAAGAAATCCTTCATTTGACAGAGACAACTTCACATAATTGCTTCAAAATCCACAGCCCTTCCTCCCACACCAGAGAAAGAGCTTGATAATACACCACTGATGGCACTTTCTCATCAGCTCTTCCTACACCTTTTCCTGAGATTCTCAAAAAGCAAGAGAGATTTGGAATCAATCCATCCTTCCCTCACATGGTTTGAATGTGGGCTGGTAGTTTCCACCTAGGCCCTTTAACTAATTGATCTAAATTTTTGAATAGTCTAACACTTAATATTCCTAAAAAAACAACACTAAGACTGAACTTAGAAAACAAAGTTGTAGAAAAAAATGTCTTATAAAACACTTTCTTGTTTCTGTAAGTCTTCTATGAAACAAGACACATTAATTAAAACTATGAATCAACTCCCAGAGACAATGGATGGAAAAAGGAAACAAAAAGGCATAGTCTTGTTTTCTGAATTTATTGAGTGCTATTTCCAGCAGATATAATTTTACATTTGCAGTTATATAGGACCACCAATAGGTAGAAACATCCCTAACAAAAACCCTCTTGACCCAGCACAGAACGGGCAGCACCGTCATCAGGCCAGCGCAGAGCTACCCCCAGCACCCTGAGGATCCCCTGGTTTCAGGTGACCTGAACCAAGAGCAACTAAAGAGCCACAGACATTTCTAGAAATGGAGCATAGCTGCGATTATTTATGCCCACTCTGAGAATGAGTTTGAGGACTGCTGCCTTGCAAAAGCCTCAGCAACACGACAGCTCTATGGACATAGAGTGATTTCATTTTCTACATCTACTTTCAGAAATGGCATTTGCACTACAAAGTGAGTGTTCTGCAGATACAAGGTTTAACTCCTGAAACCTATTCAGACACCAGAACTATCTTAAAAGAAAAAGATAAACTAGGCTTTAGTACCTCAATTACTTAAACTTTCTTATCATTTTTAAAATAGACCATAACAATAACTAAACTCAAATAATATTTCTCATCCCAAAGTGTATATAGGTCCCAGTAGTATCAAACACCACTGAAACACCTGACAGATCCCAGTGAATTTAACTTGGAATCCAAATTCAAGTAACGATCTTGCAAAGCATTAGCACCAATGGGCATTTTTTCTTTCTAAAAGATGCAACACTGCAATTTTTCTGTTACAATGCTGGACTTATTTTCAGCATGGTTATTTCTTAATGGCACATGGATAATTCCTCAAAACTCTCTCTTCACATACATCCTCATTTAACCCCAATACCCCAGGCATTGCCCTTCCCCTTGCCATGCTAGATTCCAGGTAAGCAGAGGAATAGCTGCTCAAGAGGACAGTCTCTCACTCAACACGCCCTTCGGTTCAGCAGGAGACTTAACATGTAGGACACTCAAAGGATGGATGAGAAATTTTGGACCAGAAATTTTGTATCTGTAAGTTTTACACTGAAGAGAGAACTGCAGCTTCTGCTAACAGCAAGAAGGC
>JAVCKT010019652.1:0-10208 GCA_032273925.1 Rhynchotus rufescens | reverse complement strand
TTTAGCATGTAACCTATTATAGTGTAGGTCATCTTGTCTGCAGAGTGTTTCAAGTAGTTCTTATTTTGAGAACTACTTGACTGTTCCATGTGGTCACTGGGGACAGACACCTGAGACAGGTCTACAGAAAGGATACACATTTATTTCTAATCTGTGCATATAAATGGGTCACACAGGACTTAAGACATATATGAACATCTATTGTGAAGTATCTCTAAGGTCTGTATTAAAAGCTGCTTCATATTGACATGGTATGCTCCCACAGAGATTTGCTGCAATGATCCATTAATCAAGATAAGATGCATTAATCAAGATATAGGCTAAATTTGCACAAGCAAATTGTTGCATACTTACATGTGCTAATACAGAAAGCTACAACTTATATGAAACTCTCAGTCAAGAAAAGATGAGTTAATCTTAATACAGCCTTCAAAACAGGGTGTCTTTAATTTTGCATTTTATGTTCTTTGGGATGAGATAGATTTACAGCCTTTATATTTGTAAAGGATTTATGTACTTTATATGAAACTTCCGTGTATACTGAGGGGAGAATTTTTCTTTGAAATTCCACTGTGTGAATTGCACAAGAAAATAACCAGGAAACCCTGTGATGTGATATTGTTACCAGGCTCTCACTTAACTACTCATTTGCCTTTTAGCTCAGTCGTGGGAACAGTAATTTACTAATCTAATTCAATGCATTTGTTGCATTTGGAGATCAATCCCACCCGCACGGAAACACAGTAAAAAAAACTTTAGTGATTTCACTGGCTCAAGATAAGACCCTTTACACGTGAGCTTACCTTATACTGTCATATTTTTTCATGTAATTACTGAACAAGTGGTTTTGTCCACTGCAGGTCTTGCAAGATCTGTAAAAGGAAACTCAGAGGGAAGCTGCTTTATGGGAAGAGCTGCTACCAGCCCAGCGCACAAACTAAAATTCTAGTCTGCTGAACCACGCTGCATAGGAGGGCTCCAGTTTTGAGCATGTTGTATATGGTATCAGACTATCAAATGTGTTATTAATGTACTTGGTAACTAGCAATTACAACTACTAAAATGACTATTTCTTTTCCTTCCTAGGGACGGATAATAGCTGAAGTTTTCAGAAGAAAGCGATTATATTGTGAACAAATATTTTGGGGAAGAAGTCTGTTTTAATGACAATAATGTTCTACCTTTTTTTGCCAGTAAGTAGGAAATATTTTACAGACTCTGCTACTGAATTTGCTGTACATCCATTTTTGTGTTGGTGTATGAATTATAAAGAAAGGAATGACTTGAACTGAGTCTCAGAGACTTTGTTCATGGTCTAATGCCATGTCATTCATGTATTCTGGATCTAGGTTGGTTATAAGATGTGGCAGCATAGAAATATTCTAGCCCCTTACAGTTGGCTCTATCAAACCATTTACAGTTGTACAAACAATTCAGGAATTAAAATCATTAAAGTTTAGACAGACTGTCTTATGTAGAAATACACAAGAGTCAATCATAAAATTGCTGAGGGATGTTAGGTAAAATTCAAATAGATCAAAGTGCGTGGTGGATAGCTGAAATAATTGCTTTCAAAGGGAGATCCTAAACCGTTCACTCAACATGCACAGTTGAGGAGAGAAAGGGCTATCAGCCTCTCCCTGGATATGGTAATTAAAACCTTAAACACAGAATACAGAAAATAAAGAGAAACTACATAGTCTGGGATTTAAAGTTAACGAGAATGGATACAGAATGAGATTTGTGTACAGTCCACAGGCTTTTATCTGAACTGTCTCCATTCTGGAAAATGCATCTCCTGCCATGGTATACCATGCGGTTCTGATCCGCATGAAAACAAGGCACAACCCTGAATCTTTGATTGACCCTAGGCTTAATAAACATAAGATTTAATAAACCTCGTGAATAATTTAAATTTAAATAATAAATAAAATTAAAATTTAATAAACTTAGTGTTTGTACCCACTGAAGGTCTAGTATGCTGCTTCTGTTTACTTAGACTATTGAAGACCTCTAACCTGCTTTTGACTTTAGGAATATATAGTTAATTATTCTGTTTGGTATGAGCCAAATTTAAACTGTGTTTGAAGCTACTCTTTGTTTTACAAACATGAATGAAATCCAGTAAAATACTTATTCTAAAGAAAATTTAAAGCATGAAAGCTGTGCTAAAGGGTGTCTAAATACTATGAGAATTAGTCTATTAAGACCAGCATCAGTATTTTCTTTACTGGAAAATCGTACAGCTTCATCACACAGCACCACGTTAAAGTAATGATGCACCAAGCTTCCTATTAGTTAGTAAGCAAGAAGTCCCAAGGGCAACTGAAATGAATAACTTAGTATCTGGAAAAAAAATTACAAGGCTGGATGAGAGGTTGTTTCTACATGGGAGGTCTGTAAGCACAATTTCCAGGGCCATGAGTCCTTCCTGTATGAGAGCAGTTAGAAGGGGCAATTTTTATTGTAGTAAAAAGACCTTCTGTCGACTGTAGTGTGTGTGCTGTGTCTACACAGTGTTATGTGCTTATAGCTTTGTATTTGAAAAAGTCCGTACACAACTGCTTTATAATATATTTTAAATGAATGGTTGAATTATTTCCAAAACCTCCTGATGTGCAGAAGTGAAATTTCATAATTAGAAAGTAAAGAAGCTGTTACTTAAATAAAAATACATGCCGAAATGTCAAATGATGTATTCTCAAAAGATTTATCCTTTTGTCTATCTATAAATTGACAGATTTATCAAAGCTAGGTAAGAACCTGCACAGTAAAGCTTTTTGAAAAATCATTTTTGGAAAGAAATATAAAAGATCCTTCAGTCATTTTGTATTTGTTTGATCAACATTTGCAATTGCGTGGCTTCTGACAGAAATGGAGGTAAGCTTTAATAAGCGAATGAACAGGTTGCAATGAATTAGATCATTTCTATTCTCTCATTGCGTTCCTAAATCATAATTAACAAATGTGTCTGCAGTGTAATTTCCTTATGAAATTTCAAATGTGCCAGAATTTTAGAGTACAAAATTTGTGCTGTGGATTTATTGCATGAGTCATTTAATGCATGGCAGAATGCAGGAGACAGAAATTAGATACTTTTATGAGAAAACATGATGGGTGAAAATAAATATGCTAAAAAAGAAAAATAATTACTTTCTTTAGTTTGGCCTCTTTTTCCAATTTCTTTCCCATTTCCCAAAGGGAAATTTCCCATTTCCCAAATTTAAATTCTATTGAAAGAGAAGGTATTGGGCATTTTCTACATTGAAATAAGAGGGCAGGAAAATAAGGAAGTGCGATGAAATTAAAAAGGAAGGGTATAGAATCTGCTACTATGCATCAGGGTATAGAATCTGCTATTATGCATCACATATGACCCATCATATAGGTCAGAACTTTACCGTATGCCTTTTGGTAAGTTTTCAAAGTAATGCAGTGTTTCTCTGTTGACACATCAGTTATTTTAATAGCAAATGTTGAATTAAATTATTATGATCAATATTACTTTCTTGCCCTTTAATCTGAGGCAACCTTAATAGACATATTAGTGTATATATACGGCTACGTATGCCTGGAAAATGCTGTCAGATATTGCCGAGAGTTATTTGATTCTTAAATCCTATAGCTTGAAATTAATAGAAGTGTCATCGGTTATAAGAAGGTTGCAGAATTTTGCAAATAGAAATTGGACTTTCTTGCGCTGATATTCTCATTCCTGTGATCCTGAGCTTGAATGAACAATATTACTGTAATCAGAAGGAACAGGGCCCTGGATAACAGCATATAGGGAGGAAATGCTTCAGTTGCACAGTTGCAATTGTTGATGTTAACTCTTTAGCCAGTTTTCCTCATTTGCACCATCACGAGCTTTCAAGAGAAAAGTAGGATCAGAAAGTCACTAAAATCACGTGTTTGTATAACTGCTGTTGTTTTCACTGGGATCTGTGGTTTAAATACCAGAAAAGTAACACATGTGTTGCTATCTTTAAAGTTTATGGCTTTGTTTATTATTTCACTTTGTTAAAATTTTAGTACTTTGAAGTACATTGCGCAAGTGCATGTGCCGTAACTATTGCTAAAATAAAAGGGGATTTCAAGAATTCTTTTCAGCCATTTCCCTATAGGGAGCCTTTCCAATTCACTTTACTGACTTCAAGCCATTTCAGTTTCTACTTGTATAATTTTACAGGAAATATGACAAACGTAACTGTTTTCCCAATGTTTTATGTCCCTAATGAGGAACAAAAGGTCAAGAACTTGGGATGGATGGGGAGGCCAATTACTGTTGCTACTGTGCTTTGGAATACTGTTTGCAACTGGCACTCGTTTTTCTACCAGCAGGATTACAGGACGGTTAATTTCCTTAGGAATTTTATGAGGTTTAAAGGATCGTATTTTTCTTTTTTTTTCTTTTTTTTTTTTCCTCCCCTTCGGTGTTTGTGGTTCTTGTTTGAAATAGGCTACACAACATTCCCTCTGTATATGTATACATTTATGGAAAAAAAGATTTTTGTAGACTATTTAAAGTCTGATGGTCAGTTTAGTTTTGAGGGCATTGGATGCTTAAAAAGCTGCAGATACACGCTTGATGGATTTTTAAAAGTAGTCATATACCTACTCATAGGTAGAGCTCATATACTTCACCTGTGAGGTAACTGTGAAAATCCTAATTGCCTATCTGCTAATTAGGGTACCTTAATTAAAATCTGGCTCTAAATGTCATTAGAGCTGCCTAGGAAGTCAGTCCTTATAAAATAGAGTCAGAGAGAAGAACAAGTCAGTGCTGATTAGTAAATTTGATATATTCTTGTCATGTTTGGTTTTACATAGCTAACTTGAAGACTAGAAGCAAGACAAAGATATGGAACAACTTTCTTTTCCCACATAATGCATGCCACATGCATGTATGTGGTCTAGGTGACTCTGCGTGTGCAGGAGGTTTGGACTAGATCATCTCTAAAGGTCCCTTTAAACTTTAAAAATTCTGTGATTCTATGATGATAATCAACTGAATTTCCATGTGTGTAAGAAGAAAGGTGAGAAAGCAAGAACCTTGTTTTGAAAATACTAGCCCTGGCTTCTACTTTTGAGATAGTGGATAAGACTTTGTAGTAGGTGCTTAAGCCAGGTGAATTTGATCACAGGACTAGAAATATTGGAAATGATCTGCTAAGCCAGCTTCATTAGCAATGGAGGTAATGAGTCTTTCTAACCAAACAGCTGTGCTGGGAAATATGTGAAGGACGGCAAATCTTCAGACATACCCCATGTGCTTCTGAGTGCCAAGGAGAGAAGGGGACAAGGACAGTGTCACAGGCAGAGGACAACATGGCCACCCCATGGATCCTATTGACTTGCTATCAGCCAGGTCTGAACTAGGTTGTTCTCCTCACAGCTGGGGCATTTGGGGCACCTCTCTTGTTCATGTGCCATATTATCCAGATGGAAGTCATGCTGGAACTGCATTCACAGGCTTCTGTCTTTGAACATGCACTTATAGCCTAAAAGTCTCAGAATAACTTAAGAGATTTGAAGGCCATTTGGGACAAAGTAAAGAGTTTTGTCACATAAGGGGTAGCCCCCTAATTGAATCCTGAATCTTTACCCGGAATGCTGCATGTAGAGATGGGGAAGGGACAGACTTAAAAGGCTTAAATAACTGTTTCTAAAATATGGCTAAACATGGCAGGGATCTGTTTGAGAAGTACGGCATTGTACACCTACTTAGATCATCCTTTCATGAAAGATGTAGTTTGGTCACTAGAGCCCTCTGAAGTCAGGAGAGAGTAGGGAGGCAGATCCAGAGCTCTACAAATGCTTTTACCTGCTCGGTTTCTATATAAAATCTAGACTATCTGCTATATAAACTTTTGTTGATCTAGGATTAAAAACACTTGAGAGTTTGAGATGCTCAGGGAATGCAGAAGATCAAATATGTCTAGGTTCTGGTTGGTTTCAGGATCTTGAATTGTTTGACATAACTGTAAGATAAAGTGCTGTACCAGGGAATGGGATGACAAAGGGAAGGATGAATGATCTTTGAATGAAATCCCTCTGGTAGTGGAAAGAGATTTCTGAAGAGCTGGCGATATATAAGCCCTATGAAACCAAGTGTCAAAGTAATGAATTTCTAGTAACTTTTGAACATTGACGTGGGACATTGTTTTTTGCTCTGCTTTTTTATTAAGGCCATGCACATTCATAGATGTGAGCTTTTGAGGTTGCTTGTTTGATGCCCTCTCGTATTAACCTGATGCCAGGTGGCCAGTAAAAATGCGTGATTGCATCTACTGGAATAGAGCTGCTTAAAGCACTACTAATTCTTCTCTTCCAATGTTAGTTCTCTTCCTTCTCCTATCAGATATCATGTCCAAAGTCCATGGCTTATCTGAAAACTAATACACTTAAACGTCAAAGCCATCTGAGGATTTACACAGTCCTTGTGTTCATTGGATTATTTTTGATTTTCCCTCACTTGAATGCCTCTGTATCTGCCTAAAGTAGTAGCTTAGTAGTAGTTGCCTAGAAATACCAGTTGGTGGTCTGTTTTCTTAATGTACCTCGTGTGTGTTGGTTAACATGCTCCCCGTTTAAAAACTGGATTGATGTAAGTCCATTCTAAAACTTATATGTTCCTTGTTCAACTAACCTTTTTCTAACTTTAACAAAACCAAAAATGATTTAAAACATTTGAAAACAAGTATTTAAAGAACTCACTAGGTGAGCATTGCTATTTAAGAACCATACCAACTAATTCAAGCAAATAAGAGTGTTTTTTGTCTGAAATAGCCCAGTACTTTCAGTAGAAGTTTTGCCTGCAGGGGAGACCATTACATGAGATGCATGCTGTGGTAAAATTAAGCAAACTTCAAGCCGTGAATCACTGACAGAATAGAAAATTGTATCCCCTAAGATCTGGAGTTTATGTGTAAAGAAAGAACCAAGCGCTCTCTGATTAAAGACTATGCTAGTATCCCTCTGTGAAGTGACTAAGCTCAGTCATCAGTGAACTTAATTCCTGTGATCCAAAACCTAGTCTAATTTACTCTAGTCTAAATGAGGAGAAATTCCAGAGCAGCTCTAGTTATAATTCAGTGTAATGGAGAACATAAACCCTTGTGATGGCAGCACAATATGCCGGGTATTTGACCTTCCTGTAGTACAGTTTTTTCCTAGCAATGTTTGCATTGGTCTTGCTAGGTTATAAGCTTTTTATTTTTGTGTTTGATTGTAGAGATCCTGTACTGTAGAGGCTAGGGGATAAGTAGACCAATAAATGTTAACTGATTACTTGAGTGGAGTTTAACTAGCTGATTTAAAGTAGCGCAGTGGAGTGACAGGAATGGTTTTGATTGGTGTTTCACTGATTTTACTGCCAATGTGACAGATCAAAGTTCTCTTGTGGATGGCGGAGTGGGAAGGGAGGTGGATGATTTTGGTTCATTTTTTGAATTTAATTGGATAGCTTAGAAGGAGGATATACAGTTTATTGGGCACAGACCACCATCAAGCAAACAAACAAACTCCTGGAAGTTGGTTTCTGGACTTTATTTTATATATAAGAATATAATTCTGGTTTCAGGTTCTGCAGCTGAATGTTTGGGATACAGTTGCATCAGCTTTTTTCTATACAGGATAAATTCCATCCTTCCTTTGCAAAACATGATGAGTGAGACCCTTTATAAGGAACTGCTGTTCCCCTTTCAACCACAGCTACAGTGTCTCCATACTAGATACTGTCCACAGGAATGATTGTATACCTTAGACCTAAGCAAGCAAGTCTTATTTTGCCCTGCTTTGTCTTAGTCCATTGGCAGGAAATTCTACTACCACTGCATGTTGTCTTTCCTCAGCTAAGGCAACAAGAGATTCTGGCTTTCCTAGTATGGTAGGAAGTGTGTCTATAAGTACACACATATATCTGGTATCTAATATATTATAATATAATATTTGTATATATATATATATGAACACATTATTAAATATATATAATGTTTTAAAAATGTCTCTCAAATGTAGTATTAAAATTATAATGGAAATGTATTATGTTTGTGTAATTTCTTTCTACCTGGTTTTGCAGGTTTGGTCACAAAGTTATGCGTAGTAATGACAGTTATTCTGAGGCA
Source organism: Rhynchotus rufescens (assembly GCA_032273925.1). Classification (NCBI taxonomy): domain Eukaryota; kingdom Metazoa; phylum Chordata; class Aves; order Tinamiformes; family Tinamidae; genus Rhynchotus; species Rhynchotus rufescens. The sequence goes on along the minus strand of JAVCKT010019652.1, from coordinate 2,082 downwards.
GATTCTATCATGCAACAGTTTGTCCTGTGGTAAGACTGTCCCGTTGCTTTTGTTGTCCTCTTTTACAACTTCAGCAGCCTGCGAGAACATACTGGAGTGTCTGGAAAATAGACTTATGAAATATGAAGGAGTTCAGTGTATTACCATCTTTCACAGACTGCACTTGGCATTACATTTTTGATGTCTCATTCCAGTGACAGAATGAGGGAAAAAAAAAAAAAAAAAAAAAGACAATTGACTACCAGAGCCTGTAAATCCATCATGTGTCATAATGGAAATGGGGAATGTTACAGTGTAAATCTAACTCATTCTCAGTACAGTCTGTGGATCAAGATTCTTCATATGATCATATAGCGTTCTGCTGCTGCCGTAGCTCAGACTAGCCACAGACTTGTAGTTTACAAGAGTTGTCTGGAACACACTGGTGCCTGATGAATTCCCAGGGCTCCTGGCACGTGTTGTGGAGTGATAGTATTTAATGAAGAATGCCTTTGTTATTTTCCATCATATAGCATTCTTTCATGAAAAAAGGAAGAAAAAAGAGCTCTCCTAGTAACGGTGGTTAGCATCTGCTTCACATTTATAAAGAATTAATTTTGCCTGAATGATATGTTCAGACAAGGAATCAAACCACTCCTCTTTTTGTTATTTTATTCTTCTTGCAGACTACAATTAACTCATTTTTCAAATAAGAAGTGGAAGCAGATAACCAAGAAAATGGCTGAATTGCATTGACTTAATCCATCTTGGTCCACTGGAGAATCTTTATTTGCATGTTTGGTTTCAGTTTTTCTGAATGACCATCTGCCCTCATCCTCTGTTCTAGAATTTTTTCCAGCTCTTTTCTAGTAGAGAAACAATTCTATTCACATATTGTCTCATTTGTGTGTGAGGGATACCCACACATGTACTGATTTCTGTATTTCTAAGCCTGTCTGCTAGAAAATGTGTGAAGTTCACTGATTAGTCCAAAAATGGCTTCTCTTTGGATTCCTCTTATTAAAAATCCAACCTCTATCTCTTCAATTTTAGTATTTGATATTTGGATATAAAAGTTGACCGTGGTCAAACCGGACCATGCTGCTACAATTGGCGTCTTAGAAGAGTAGGCTTTTCTGAGAGCTTGGGTAGATGACTACATGCTCAGTCCACCTGGGGAGCTGCCCAGCGTGTTTCATCATCATTTCCACTTGCCATTCCCTGAACTGTTATTCCAAATGTGTCTTCTCTTTTGTGGTTTTGGCTTCTAAATATCTTGTCAGCTCTGATGCTGAAAATAGATTAGGTTAACATGTTAGATGGAAAGGAAGTTGAGCTTGTAGTGTAGAAAAGAAGGTCATGGAAATGAAGAAATCCAATTCAAATGGACACAGTGGGTGGCAAAACCTCAACAGGTGCAGGATGTGTTACCCTAGGAAACAGCTTTATGTTACAGGCTGTGCAATATAATGCTCTTCTTTCTGCTTTGACAACCTGTGCCTTCAGCCTCAAGCTTAATAAAGCACCTAGACCTATATTCTACTCCCTGTTGTGTCTTGCTGCTTAATTATCTGGTATCTGTTTGATATTTGATCATATTTTTCTGCAGGAACAGTTTTGGAAGTAATTACTCAACATGAGCAGAGGATTATTTTAGGGTGGTTTACAGTGACAATTTCCTGACTGACATTTGTGTAGAGGGAGAGGCACAGTGAATTATCAGTTCATTAATGAAGCTGTCTTCAAAGAGGTGGGCTGGATGGATAGATGAGTGCTTTCCAAGTGTAAATTTGAACTGCCCTCTTTAAAAAGAAGGGAAAAATATCAGGAAAGAAGAAATGTTTTAGGCTCAGGTTTTTGCTTGAGCTAGTGCTGTTAGATGAAGGATATGAGTGCAAGAACTCAAAGGTTGGTAGCGTGCATTTTGCTCCTTTTCCCTTGGAGCTGCTCCAGTTGTCACAAACTCCCAAGAAGGTGTTTGCCACTGTCCTCTCCTCTGGTAGAAGCAGGTGCTTTTATTGTCTGGTTAGAGAAGGCTGCCAAAAGCCCCAAGCCGGATATTTCTGTTTTCAGGTCAGAGAGACTGCATCCCCTTCTGCGTGC
>JAVCKT010019650.1:0-25750 GCA_032273925.1 Rhynchotus rufescens | reverse complement strand
TTTTTTTTTTTTTTTTTTTTTTTTTTTTTTTTTTTTTTTTTTTTTTTTTTTTTTTTTTTTTTTTTTTGTTTTTTTTTATTTTTTTTTTTTTTTTTTTTTTTTTTTTTTTTGGTTCTTGCTTTATTTGATCACTTTTTAGGAAAGAAATAAATCTACCTTCCAAAAGACATCAAGTAGCACAAACCAAATGACCATATTCCACAGTTTCTAAGACTTACGAAAACTCCGATATCTCCCGGGAGCGTTCCAACACGTACTCACAACCAAATCGCTAGGAGAGCTGGTTGATCCGTGTTCCCCCTGGCTCCAGGAGCTGTGCCCAGGCCTCGCCGCGACGCCCGGGCCAGCCTCGTTGCAGCCGCCCGCGGAGCGGCGCTTCCCTCCGCCAGCCCAAGGAAACCGGGAATGGCGGCTATCGGCTCTGCGCTCCTCCGAGCGCTGCCAACGGACCTTCTCCAGGAGATCCGTAGCGATCGGGCATGGCACCTGCAGCCTTCACCCCTTCCCCACCTGTACACCTACGCAAGCTCAGGATGGGGCTAATGGATTTATACAGGGGCAACTGAGTATCGCTCAGTAAGACACTGAGGATGACTCACTAGCAAAAATGGAAGGACATGATCCTCTCTTCTGCTGTGACTCTGCAGGGCTCAGGAAAGGTGAAAGCCTGGAAAATATTTCAAAAGCTGATGTTGGTACAGTTGGTACCATGATTTCAAGGACACAGAGGATGAGACCTGATGAAAAAGGGGCTGCTTTTACATAATCGCTCCTCAAAACGCTGCTCTTCACCCAAAAACTCAATGCACACACAGAAGCTGCTTCTCCTTTTCCAAGGATACTCACACAAAGTCCCAACTGGAACAGCGCTCCCTTGTAAAAGTCACAAGTTTATTTAAAAAAAATGTGGAAAGCATCCAAGGAAAACATGTTTTGTATAGTTAAATAAAGAGTTAAAAGAACAGCAAGGACATAATGACAACTTCGGAACAGAGAATCTATTTTGGGGGGAGAAAGCTAAATATTAATTCATTTCACCTTGAAGAACTTGTGCTTTATGGTAGGTGCTTATGAATGCTAATCAGCTTATTCTGGGAGATGAGACAGCAGCTTTTCCTCATTTTAAACAAAAACAAAATAACTCGAGACATGAACGTGGCCAAGTGATGCCTCATCTCACCCATGTCACCTCCTCACGCCCTTGCTGCTCCAGAGCCACAGATCAACAAATGAATCCTGCAGCACAAGCTCGAGGTCCAGATACCCAATATGGATCTCAGGAAGGAAAGGTGGAAATAAATGCTGGGGAAAAGGCTTGCAGCAGATTCTTTCCTGTCCCTGCCCATGTTGGATCCCTGGGCATGGCAGCTGTGGCATTAAAGACACAGGGGAAGGATGCAGCCCCTGAAGCACACGCTTCCTGCATCTTCTAAAATCTCATCAGTCAACGTAGCAGCAGTTCTAGAGCAGATAACACAGAAGCAAAGAATCCAGCTGGAGACAAGAAAGGTCCAAATACAACTGCTAACTCTTCTACAATTTTGTTTTCCCTACATGGTTGGGGAAACCGCATCATAACCATCACGGAGGGGATGCTAACACTGCCTCTCTGCTCTATGCGCCCTCTGAACCGTTGAGGACCTGGACAGCTGGATCAGATTTGGTCACACAGGGCAGCAGCTCCAGGCCTATCATTTCTACCATGGGCAGCAACCTCATGACAGAAGGTACCTGGCGGGTTTGCCAGCCCAGGCTCCCATGGAATTAGCCCTGCCTCCCATGGAATGGAATAGAAAACAGACCCTTAGCTCCCTCCCCAACCCCTTGTAGAAAAGGTCCCTTCTCAGGCACAGCAGCAATCCACCTCGACCACAGCCACCCTCCCACAACGGCTCCCAAAAGGAGGGAGGGCAGGAGGTGGGCGCTCAGATGTGGAGCAGGTTTCGGTTCGAGAACAAAATTCACCAGATTCCTTCCCAGTTGCTTTTCCACAAGATCCACCAATTCTATTCAGGGGTTCTGCAAACAGCGCAATATGGTTGCCAAAACTGGCTGTTTTAAGCTTTCTGCTTATATGAGATTTAGGGATGCAGGAATGTCCAAATAAACGAAATGCCGGGCAGAGAACATGTAAGCACAGGAGGACACTGACTGAATAGATTTTGATTTCTGCACTTGAGTTTCATATATGAATCCAAATAGCTATAATAGAGTTTTAGTGAAAATTGATGTTTGATTTTAAATTTTCATGAAGTTGCAAAATCTGATATCAACTCTTCCCAAGAGTTGTAATGGTTGCTAATGTATACTAAATGTTTGGATTACATCTGATGGAAAACTACTTCAGCATTTTCCAGATGTAAAAACCGAGTACTGAACACCAGCGAGTGGCTAAGAGCTCTAGGCTATCTGTGACATTGACATATTTTTTCTTTCAATTTACTCTCCCGATCAAGTTCAGTCTGTGCCACCTCTGCTTCCAGTGCCTACTATTGGGAACTTACAAGCCAACAGATAATATCTATTTAAAATGCTCTCTTAAGCGGCACCCTCACAAAAGACAAAGAGTAGACTGCATTATCAAAAAGCATCATTAATAATCCCTCTTTATCATCCCATCAGCTCAAAGATCTACATATGCTGAAAGGCATTTTCCCAAAGAAGACCATCTTCAAAAATACATATAAAACCATAAAAATACAAAGAGCTTGGGCTCCTTCTGTTTTCCTCCGTGCTGGTCGAGCCTTTGGAATTCACTACTCCAAGGCTCTCAGGAAGGTCACCAGGGTGCCTCCCACCAGAAGCTCTCCAGCCAGGACTTGCAGGCGGCATCACTGCAGTCCAGTCATTCTTTGGATTAACTAAGGCAAGTCTTTGTATCAGCTGAAAACTGCCCGAGAGGGATGACAGGGAGTTGAGGTCTCTCTCTGTAGAAAGGACTCGTTCTCCAGTTCAGCCTACAAGCATCAAACTCCTCTAAGTTTTGTAAGCATCCAAAGACAGAAAACAAAATACATCAACAACTTACCAGCACAATTCAAGCACAGAAAAAACACTAGCCAGCAAGGGCCTTTTATTGGTCACGAGAAAGATTTAGAGCACGCAGAGAGTGGCCAACAGCACGTTTCGGCCGGCCCTTCACTGCACACGGGCAGCACTTCCAGCAGACCCACGCAGCGGCTGGGCAGTTGATGGAAAGGGGCGCCAGCTGCCTGACCTTGGCCAGCCCTTTCCCGTGGCTCCTCCAGGGAGCCCCAGGGACACGGGCAGGCCTGTGCCCAGCCGCACGCCGCCACACGGGCACCCTGCCCTGGCGGGCTCTGCGCCACTGGCCGTCTGCTCGCCACACGCTGCTGTTTGCTTTGGGATGCTGTCCCACGCCTGGCTGGCACAGGGCTCTCCCTTTGGACTAACCCTGCCTGCGACAACTACCATGGCCAAAACCTCAACAGAAGCAACCGCCTACAGAGCAGCTGCGGCAGCCAAGGGCCACGAGGGAGATGGGTGGCACGTGGGGGAGATGCCAGAGGAGAATCCTACCTGTCTGCGCAGGTTAGGCCCCATCCTGCGGGCACTTCTGAAGGGGAGCAGTAGTGACCACACTGATGACCCTCCTCCCACACACAGGAGCACCCTGAGCTAGCAGGAAACGCTCTTTACTTATGTACCTTAAACCCAACACGCACATATTCCCTCACCAAGGCAGGAAATAACACAAACACTTGCTGGACACCCAAAGCTCTGCACCCACAGCAATGTGCAGAACAAAGACTGCGTGAACTGAACTCAACCTTCTGAATATCTATTCCAGAGACCATCCAAATAGTCTGGCAGAGCTTGAGACTCATTTCAGAGGTTGAAAACTGAAACTCCACAGAGTACACTCATCTTGTGGAAAATTCACTGAATATCACCAAGTTTCCACTGAAAAGAAAACACAGTCAGAGATTTCAACTCTACTGAAAACTAACAAAACTGGGATTGTCATCCCATTTCTTCCATAGCAAACCAGTAAATATAAAAAAAGCATTAAAATCATTATTCAGAAACACACAGCACGGGTCAAAATCTTTGCTTCATTCTTCTGTGACGTGGATCATGCCAGAAGGACTTCAAGTGTCAGCTCGCTTTTAACTTTTGAGTAGGCTGGAGCAGAACAACACATCCAAGCAAATGCTTCACTGTCATGTTAGATGACAGACATCCTATCAAGACAGGTACAAATATACTTCACTAGATAATTGAACAAGATGGTACCACTCTAGAAGTCCCTCATCAAGTGAAGCAGCTTTCACATCAAGTGAAACATTTGATTGTTATTTTTTAATCCATGACACATAGGTAACTCTTCATTACCACATTTTGAAACTTTTCTCATTGGAGTAGAATCTCACTAATTCACACTTGCAAGACAGCTTGATTTTCTTAATTAAGTGGAATAAATCAAGAAATGTTTTTATAAATGATTTTTTCTTACAACAGTTTTATTATAATAGAAAAAGTGGGTTTTTTGGATCAAATAATGATTTTTTGATCTCATTACTACTTCTTTTCCACATGTACAAAAAACAATCCTTTTATATGCAATAAGGATATTGTACCTGTCTATTTAGAGAATACCTATAATGTTATTGTATTAGAAGACTTAAGATTTTCCTATTTCTGAAGAAGAAACAGCCCCACAGAGCTGTGTAAATGACTGTGCTCCTTTAAGCGGACGCATCTCTCATCCTCAACTCTTCTGGTATCTCTGCCCTTGAAAAACATGTTACTGCCTCTCAGGCAAGCAACAAACAAAAAAGTGTTCAGTGAATCACTCCCACTTCTGAACTCACCTCAGACTTTTGACATGAGAGAATACAGTTCAAAATACAATCACTGGAAACAAACTATAAAAAGTCAATATATATTCCGTTATAAGGAAAAAAAAAAAGCCAGAGCAACTGCTATTACAATACTCAAAAGAAGGTGACAGCACATACACAAGCAATATGTTCACAGAAAGTAAAACAAAAGCATTTTAAAACTATTTCAGCCTATTTTTCAGTCTGGTAACAAACTGTTGTACAATGAAATGCATAAAAATGCAATATAGTTAATGGATTTGCGGGCAACTCCAAATAAGCTATGTTATTAACATCTAGAGTCTCCTTAAATCCTCTCAAAATCTGGATTTCACTCTAATTTCCCATAAAGTAATTTTAACTTCAGAACAACAGCTTGTCAAGTAAAACATTTTCCCAATTGCACAGGCATGCTTTAATGGTCTTCCATTTTCCCCTTGAAATGCGTTTTGACTGGTGGGTTCTGGATGAAGAAGAAAACATCAACAATGGAAGTTTACTCGCTTACCTCCAAAAATGAAAAGCGAACAGAGGGCTGCATGGGCTGCAAGGGCTGGTTGGGGTTGGGCTCAGGCTCCTTGGGGTGAGACTGAAAGTTAAAATAATGTCATCTCTAGTCAACAGAAGGTTTTGCACGAGTTGCATGTTTCAGTGCAGGAGTAATGAGAAGAGCTGTGGTTAGAATGGAAACAGCCCTGCCCTTCCGAATGGAGCGACATACAGTAGCCACACACTTTCTAACACAACCCTTAAAATAGAGCCAATTTATACAAAAATACCAAACACCCTTAAATAAAACTCCTAGGAAATGTGGTGCTGGCTCTGTGTGTTTGACTGTCACTGATCTCCCCAGGACCAACGCTGACATGTTTGCATGCAAGTCAGGGGCCCAAGTCACACAGCAGCTGGGAACTTGTTTCAGGCCTCTAAGCATTTGCAATATACCAGCGTATGCAAGAGTCACTTCATTTTTATTTTTTCATCCTCCTCTTTCATCTTAGGATTTTTTTAAGCTTGTTGTTATTCAATATACAAATCAGTTGCATTAAAAAAGAGGAAACACTAAAAAAAAATGACAATAAGAAAACTCTTGGTAAAAATAAAGACATAAAAAGAATTCTAATTTGAGTGCCTAAGACCCTGGCAGTAATTAAAATTAGAAGTGACCAAGTTAGTCATTAAAAATTCTCATTCAATATGAAATGCTTAGTCACAAATATCAAGTCCTTTATCGATGTGATCAAATGGAGATACAAGTGACTATTCTCAAAAAAAATACCTTGAACATTTAGCTTTTAAAGATATCTTGAAAAGCTGCTTGAAGTGCAGCTCAAATTAAAACAACTTGCACCAAAATGGAAGGCCAGGGGGAGACTTCACAGACTTCAAAAATATGTTCATGCAGTCTCACGCGCTTCTCCCCATAATGCTTACAAGAAAGCTTTTTTCCTTTTCTTTTTCCCCTTTCTTTTCTCTTTTTTTTCCCCCCTAAGGGCATTCAGCAGCACGTGTTGTGCCGCAGCTCACTGGAGGAACGTCTCAGTCTATAGCTCGGCGCAGGAGCTCGGGGTAACCCCCAGAGCCGCCCCGGGGCAGACCCTCGTGTCCAGGCTGTACTAGGTCTCCTGTTCCAGCCCTCTCCCCAGGGAGGCCACAAACACTCAAAACACGGAGTACAACCAGCTCCAACCCAAATCTTCATTTTCAGTTGCATGCAGCTTCACTACACTTTAAAACATGCCCATCAAATGCCTCTAGGATGAATACCTGATTCAGGCTTTTTACAATCAAAGTTGCAGTACAAATAGTACTGCTGCTTCTAAAACGGATTAGGGAAACCACTTTTTGGCATTGCGTGTGTTCCCTCGACCTTTCTTGCTGAAGCAGTTCTCTCAAACCTTGGCGCAGCGGAGAGGGCGCCAGGAGATGCGGGCAGGGGATGCAGCGCTGCACGGCAGGCGCCTTGCGGTGACTTTCTGACCCGTTCCTGTTTCCTGGCCCCAGGCCTGGCCTAGCACAGCAGCGCCGGTGAGCTAGCGCGCTGCGCGAGGAGCCAGACGCTCGTCCAGCCCTCTGACGCGGCTGTGCTCAATCCAGGTCCCAGCAGTCGGGCTGTGCCGGCCAGCACAGCAAGGTGGGCATTAACCCAAGCAGACCTGTGCTGTTTCACTGGGGTCCTCTCTGTTTCACTGCATATATCTGCTGCAATGTGCACTGGAAAGGTCCCTCCTTCACTATGATCAACATAGGTGTGTGAGAAAGGCTTTTTTTTTTTTTCTTACATTTTTAAGCTCCATCTACAGCCTACTCTCTACCCTCACTTGAGGCCTGTGGCAGCAGAACAGACAGTCCCATGTGCCTCCACTGCCTGGAGCCTGGACCTCTCCTGCACTGCCAGGCTAAGCAGGCCGCTCCTGGTGGCACGCAGCAAGAGGGGAGAGGGATCCTGCTGATGCACAGAGAGATTCACCTCCAAAGGGAAGAAACAGGAAGGTGAGAGGGAAGCATCGATTGAAAAAAATGTAGGTGGGCAGTGAAAGAGGATCTGGCACCAGCTGGCCAGAAACCACCAGGCCTTGGCCATGTGGAATCAAGCCTAGGGGCAAGGGACCAGAGCAGCAGAAAGATGGGAAAGAGAATGGGCTGACAGAAAGGATGGGGAAGAGAACAGGCTGGCATGGAAGGAGAGGATTACACCGCCCTCAGGCCCCGGATCAAAGATGAGATGAAGCCACTGTCCCCTTGGCGGAGAGCAGGTCCCAGGCACAGGAGGCGGCAGAGCAGCTCTGCCCTCTCCGCTGGCTCCGTGCTCCGTCCTCTCCCAGCTCCGTGCGCGGCACCCAGCTCCGCGCGCTCCCTGCCTGCAAACTCCCCCAACCCACGACACAGCGCGCGAGTTCAGCTTCAGGACCTAAAAATTACAGGTAAAAAACCTGATAAAAGAAATGATCCCAGTGCATATGCACAAGGCTGACAGGCAGCCTTAGCTCTACCACTTACTAAATTTGGAATGCTTCATTTTAGATTGCTAATATTCTTTGAAAGAGCTTTCTGCAAGTAATGAATATCAAGCAGACAGACTGTAATAATTTCCCAGTGATACAATGGAATTCTAGTCCCAACATTTAAATTTTATTGAAAGGGAATTTACGAGAAATGATGTTTGAAGAATGTTTCAAGGAGTGAGTTTTTTCACATAGATTTACTTTTATAGAGATGTGAAAGTAGGAATTTCCGAGATGACTTCTGCATTGACCCAGCTTTGACACCTCAGGAAAGAACCGTTTCATGGGAACCATTAAGTGGTGGCAATCAAAACATGTTTTTCCTTTTATTGCACCTAAGTGGGAGTTTAAAAGTAAAAAGTAATGGCCAAAAAGGAAAAAACAATGGCTAAAACAGTCTAATTAAATATGTAAAAAATTAATATATCAGTGATTTGTATCTGGACAATGCTTTAGCATAAACACTTAGCAATACTGAAACTAAATATAATTCTTGATTTTATGAGTATTTCAATATTGTAGAAATATGGCAATGCAAGAATAAGTATGTTAGGTTACCAAGAAAAATGGTAACCAAAAAAAAAAAAAAAAAAAAAAAAAAAAGAGATTGCCCCATATTACAAAAAAACACATAAATGCTTAAAAAAGAAAAAGGAATCATTTCTCATCTTAGCAGTTACTGACGTTATTCTGATTTGATGACTGCATGATTCTATGAAGACTGATTTAAAAATATTTAAATTTCTTCATCTTAGGAGTACAATTATCAATTATTCATGGCAACCATTTTAATAAGCTCCCTGGTAAGACCCTCCTCCAAAACTGCTATTTTGTCAGAAGAGCCCCAGCTCAACGTGCTCACAGCCAGCACACGCTGCTCCCAGGAAAGGAAGCCAGCCTGGAATACAGAATTTCTGAGGCAAGCACAGTGGTGGAGAACCCAATACAGCCGTTCCACGGGTTCCCTGCAATAAAGTGCTCTGTCACCTTCATGTGATGGTCAGAATAAATTACTTGCTACAGTGCCCACTTACCTATAGCCTTCCCTCTAAAGCATGGCACGTGTCAGGGATCCTGCCCTCCACAGCTAAACGTCTCTGCCGCAGGCGTTTGCGGCACGCAGGGTTTTTCCTACAGCAAGAATGGGGGAGTCCCAGGGAATACTAAAGGATCTGACGTCAGCACTTCTATTTACCTAGATAAAAGGAGCGAGTTCTCGGGGTGTCTGCTACATGCATAGGAACATGGCTCACACGTCCATGTAACAGGCAGGTATGCGTGCACGGAAGGAATTATTTGGCTTTGCCTAACAAATCTCCGCTAAGTATATGCTGGCATTTATGAATAAAAGATTGCACTTATTATCACTATATGTTAAAATTATATCTTTCCATGTAGTCGCTCTCTAAATTGCTGAAAGCACGCAAATGAGTTCATCAGCTTTAAGAAAACACAAGCAAACATCTGCTAAACTAGGTAAACACGCTCACTGCAGGGACTACCGGGAACCCTCCAGAATGAAAATGCAGTTCATTGATGCAGTTATATATGTAAAATACGGATCGTTCCTGCCAGGGTTTTGCAAACAGCATTGCTGTAATGCTTTAATCTCTTGCAGGGCTCCCTATTATTCAGCAGAGAGAGGCCTTTCTAAAAGGTGGCAGTGGGATGAGCAGAGAGGAGCAGAGCGGGGGAGAGGAAGGCAGACCCCACGGCCTAGGGGCAGCTCCTCTCCCTGGGGCTGACGCGGAGCCCCATGCACTGACACCGGGTAACTTCCACCACGCAGGGATGCTTCCCTTCCCTCCCAGACATGCTGCCCCAGGCCGGCTGTGGGCTGGCGCGGCGGCCGAAACCGGCGGCAGCGCGGTAGAGCCGCGCTCCTCCCGCAGCCCGAGCCTGCGGCCGAGGCGGGCCGGGGGCTCCCGCGCACGCGAGCGAGCGCCATGCAGAGCCCGCAGCGGCACGGGCAATACTCACTCCAAGGTCAGCCCCGGAATCTGCAGCCGCTCCCGCTGGGCTTTCATGGCTGTGGCGCGCTAGCGCAGCGCGCTGTCACCATGGCACGCGCGGGGCCGCAGCAGCCCGCCGGGGCGCTCCGCAGGAAGGGGCGAGCGCGGTGCCGGCGCGGGGGAGCCCCGAGTTGGGCTCCGGGCGGCTCTCCCGGCAGCGCGAGGCGGGGGCGCCGCGGGGCCCTGCGCGGCTCCTGCCGCTGACGCACGCGGGCTTTGCCCCCCGCGCCGGCTGACGGCGCAGCAGAAAGCAGAAAAAAGCCCGGACGCTTCCGAGGGCTTCTCTCGGCAAGCGCCGAACGCTCGCCGCCCCCTCCGATGCTGTCGAATGGAATTTAGCCATCTTGTTTAAGTCGCATTATTCCTCTCCTCCGTAAATAGACAGACATGCAGCGTCTGCAGGAAGAGCGCGGCAAATCGCTGAATGAAATAGATGCTCTTCCCTTCACAGGGAAAATAACGACCTAGAGATGCAAGGCACAAATATGTTGTTGATGTTGATACAAAGGGAAAAGTCAGTGTCCTCCTGTGTTGTGACTGCACTGAATGTGAAAGGGACAGAGATAAAGATCTGTTGGGGATGAGAGCCAGGCCAGGATACTGCCGAAAAAGAAGTCTAGTCATTCCAGGTCTACCTTTCTAAAGGTAACTCCACTGCAAAGTAAAGCAGCATACAACAGTTTATGAGGCAGTTATATACCAGTGACGTGATACGGGATGCCTATATTAATTTAACTCTATTTTTTTAATTTATTCTTACAGTTGCTTTTTAATAATAAGTAAAAAAGCAAGTGGTTCCATGTCAACTAGCATTTGCCAGAGTGTTTTCCCCGCACGCTTTCCCTATGCCACTGCACCCTGAACCTCTGCACCTTACAGTGAGGTCCATCACGGGCCCTCTCTCCCCTGCCTGTTTACTTTTCCTCAAATGAAACATTAGCTCAAGGTGACTTTTTTTTCTGTAAGAATTATATTTCAAGCTAATGTGTTAGGAAGAATGCCCTAGAGGATACTGGTAGCCCTTCAAGGAAACAAATACTAGCCATTAAATAAGCACTTGCCGCTTACTTTCCAGGAGTAACATCAGAAACACGTGAACTGCCACACAGAGGGAGGCAGCACATCAGAAGGGCTCAGTATTCCACACAAAGGAAGAAGCAACCCTTAAATTCTGGTTTTCTATTACATTTCTTTTTCTGTTAGAAAGTATTTTTGATTCTATTGAGGTGTTACCGTGAGTATTCATGCACAGGATGCTGGAAACAGAACTGAAGAACACCTAGAACTTCACATTTCTCTTTCTGAAACGGTGCAGGCACACCTGGATTGCAGTGTCCCAGAGCGGAGCCCCACAGGCGCCGCTAACCCCACGTGTGTCCCACGAGTGACCTTGCTGCGCAGGGGCTGCCGTCCCCTGCCACCTGCGCGTAAGCAAGGGCTGGATCCAGGGGAATCAACTCAAAAAGGCAAACTGGCACGGGGATGCATACGCATCACAGGCAGTGCCCAACTGCAACTTTGTCTTTAAAAAAAAAAAAAAAAAAAAGTCTTTGAATTTTACCCAAAAGATGACATTTTAACAAGATGCTCACAAATATGGGAAAACAGCATAAAAGGCCCAGTTGCCCAAAGAGCTCCTGGCCTGAAGCCATCAGGTGAAGCTGCCCACACATGGAGCTTGGCCCAGGACCGAGTTTGGAGATAGTCAAGGGCAGAGATAAGGGGAGTGCAATGTGGGACTAGCCACAGATGCGAGCCCTTCCCAACTGCTGGGGATGGGGACCCAGCAGCTCCCACCGGCAGGCGCTGGGCTTTGCCTTGGTGCCTCTGCTTGTTCCTTCCTCTGAGGGAGGAAGGCTGTTCCGCACACCCTGCCTCGGCAGCAGCTCCGGACGCAGGACGCTCCAGAGCAGCGAGGCCGGCCGGCGTCTGAGTCCCCGCCACGCAGGGCGCCCGGCGCGAGCCGGCCCAGCCGAGGGAGCGGGCGCGTGTCCGTCGGGACGGAGCCGCCGACGCTACCGCCGCAGCCCGAGCACCGCGCCAGCACCGCAGCTCCCCGCGAGCGCCGCACGCGCCTCCGCAGCCGCTCCCCTAAAGCCAGCGTCAACATCACCAAGGCTAATAACTCCTCACCACGAGGAGACAAGCCCACGAGCAGGATGCAGCTTCACTGAAGCAATGCCAGAAAGGCAGCAAAAGGGGATGTCACAAAATGCTGATTTATAGCATGAAACTCTTGCGCAACGGGGGAAGCCAGGCTGCAGGAGCAAGAGCAGGACTGGCAAGTGAACACGGCACTTTAAACATAAGCAACTGATACACAGGCTGCTTTGGGATCATGATAAATTAACCTCTTTGCAGAGCTAATTGATGCAGGCACTTAATACCACATTAACGGGAGATTATTCTAAACTGAGATTAGGCTACAGGTTTACTTTGAAAAAATCATCCTCTGCCTTTTGGCCTCATTCAGTCAGTAGTTCAAAAACTTAAGATTTACTGGAAATCAATTAATGAATACATAGCAGGAGATCAAATTCATGCAGCTTCTGCAGGAGAAAATGGTACCTGTTTATACATACCAAGGGGCAAAAATTAGCAGCAATTATAGGAAACCCTGCAAGTGAAAGCTGGCTTCAAATCAGACAAAGCAATTGTTGGCATTTAGTTTTGGACTGCTTATATTTCAGTCAGTCCCGGCAATACGCAGGCAAAGCAGCAATGGAAGTTACCAAGGAGGATCCCTGTACTGCACAAGTCTCATTCATCCACCCAAAGCAACTGCAGTTTATTGCTGGGATAAATAACCTTCATTGTACTTGCAAAGGCCAGGAAAAGGTCACTGCCTCAAAGGTACCACTTTAATCAGTTTTTTGGGCTTTGATATCACCCCTAAAATAAGTATCGTGAATGTTATCTGATTGATAAAACCCATCCTATTAGTTTAGCAGCACACGGCATTACTTGCTATAAAAAGATTAGATTAGCACAGATACTGCAATATTGTGCTAAAAAGTTTAATTTATCATTAATGCAATTTAAGTTGAAAACTGCAGCATCCACAGGCTAAAATGCCTGGATGTTCTCCTAAGGGATCCATTGTAATACAAACACTGCAAAAAAATTCCCCTCTTTTGCCTGACAAAACACAACGTTGTTTCACAAAAAGGACAGTTCTACTAGCAAGTTAGTGAAGACCAGAAACATCCACCCTGGAGACTAGACAGAAAAGTTTGGGTATGCAAGAGTAACCAAATTAGCAGCTATTCACGTTTGTACGTTACATTCTTCTGTTTCCTTTCACACTTAAAAGTCGAAAATTTTATTTTCTGCTTTTCAAGGGCGCATTAAATTCCCCCTACCCCCTTGGTGCTTTATTCAAGGCACCGCCAGTTTTAGTGTGAACCTTCCTGGTGGGCCCCATCAGACCTCGCTCGTGACATCTCTCCTGAACTTGAAGGGTGCTCCCAGTAAAGGGACTTCCACGTGAAATGTACCCATTTCACGTAACAACCACCAGCAAAGCAATATTCATCTTGGCAAATCAACCGCATCTGCTCAGCAAAGGGGTACTGGGACCACTGCAAAGTGATACTCAGGGACAATTTTCTCCCAGCTTAGTGTCATGCTGCACAACTTGCAAGGATGGGAAGGTATCTGGCACATTAACAATACCTTTTAAATAAATAAATAAAGTAGCACCGTGTCCCATACATGATTCTGCCTTCTTGGATCAATGGGAAATAGATATACTCTCCAGATATACTGATAAGTAACAGTTCAGCATGGTGCCACAGCAGCTCGCTCAACAGATCAGCTTCAGGTACCTCTCCTTGCTCAGGCCTGTGCCTTCTTTCCTTGATCAATTCAAAGCTTAGCTTTCTAAAGCTCCCTCAAAGGTGTGCAGAAAAGAACAGTTCTAAAACATCAAATTCAACACTAAAGCCTGTGACACTGTAGAATCCTCCAAAAGGTGCCACGATATCTCAGATGCTAATACTGATGTCTCTGTAGTGGTTTAGAAATAAACTTCAGCAGGAATGAGGCAGGAGCAACAGAGTACAACACTGCTTCTTGGTGCTGGTGAGAAACAGGAAAAACATAGCAATACGGAGCTGGAAAAACCCAAGCCCAGCCTATTTATGTGTGCTCTTTCCAAAACAGCATATCTGGAGTCGAGGGAGGATTTTGGAAACGCGAATCTCTGAGTCTGTTACCTCCCCCTGACTGAAGCCAGCAGCCTGATTTTCCTTGCAGCTTTGGAGCAACGCGGTGCCTATAAAGCACATCTCATGCTCCAGCTAGCTGCTGGAAAGGGTCAAGAAATATTTTTCCTCTTGATGCATAACTGGTCAGGGTAGTTCTGGCTTGTTTTGTCATTTGCCGCCTACTTTCTTCAGAAGCATTTCAGATTGGCCACAACTAAGGCAGCAGCACCAGATGGTATCACGGATCCTTGTTCTGAGATACAAGCCTTGCTCATATGCTCAGGCTCAGACTAATTGCCCAATCTGCAAAGACAGGGAATTTCTCGACTCGGTCAGACTATAGGAGGTGTTGAGTGTCTTTTGTCCATCTGGGGCTCAGAGGAAGGGCAGGGAAGAGGGTGATGGAAGAGACTGTTCGCTCTCTCTGTGCTCAGGGGCTCCGAAGGGTTCAGGGGCTCACATCCTGGGCAGGGGGTGAAGAACCTGGCGCTGCAGGGGCCTCAGTGCTCAGCAGCACTGGGTTCTTCTCTGCCTCTTTGGCTGCCAGGCACAACAGCTTAGAGCAAACTCAACACTCAGAGAATTCAGCCCTCACAGGGCAAAGGAAGACCACTCCGGAGCCCATGGCATACAGAAAGCCAGGCTGTGTGACCCTTTCCAGACATGAATCCCATGACAAGTCCCAGCAACACGAATCTACTGAAGTGCACAGGCATGTCCATAAATCCAACACCATTAAACACTAGCAATAACAAGTCGTCTTCACATGACACTGGAGTACAAGCTAAACACCCAGGTGGTCTTTTGCCAGAGTCTGTTTGGAGTTCATATTTCTTACTGTTCTGCAAGGGCTTTGTCTTAAATTATAGCTTAAAAGGAGCCCTCTATTAAATCTAAACATACTTTTTAAAAAACATTTATGAATTGCAGGTTCTGGTAGAACATATGGGTTGCAGCTCTGATAGATCTATGGTTGTGTAAGATACTCAGGCAAAGGAACAGATCAAAAAGCACATGTCTATAGGCAATATCAAATCAACTGCTACAAGGAGGGAGGGAGGAGTTAAAAAGCCTGGCTGAAACATGAGAGCAGCTCTCTCCTTTGTCCAAGCATCACATGGGTTTTTGTCATTAAGCCCAGCGAGAGGTGTCATTAAACTTGGTACCTTTGCAGTCTTTACACTGCCACCGAGTGTCTCCTCTCCCTACATTAGACAGCACCATTTTGCACTTGCCTGCAAGAGTCCCAAAATACTATTCTGTACAATATAAAAATACTCTGTACAATATAAAAATAAGATTCTGAGCAATACAAGAAGTCCAGTCAATTCAGCAGCACTCCTTTTGTCAAAATCTTTCCTTCTGAAAACCCCTAAGAGCATCTACTTCAGACAGAGGCAACCTCCCACCACATTTCCCAAGTATTACCAGGAGAATAAAACATGAGAGATTTCTCCTGGTTTGAATTTAGAAAGCAATAAAAATAACTCTTAACTAACAAAGTCTCTTCTCAACAGGCATCAAGCTAATACGGAAAATGTAAGAAAAAAGCTTGAGAAATCAGACTTCAATAATTACGATCTCAATTTGTACTGCCTTTCAATGCAAAAGCACATGGCAAAGTACTGTAACTTTTGAAGAGTTCTGTATCATGCAGGTTTAAGTAGTTGCTATTTAAGACAAAAAAATCTCTGCAGCAGGTTTGCAGCTTTTTTTGTTTGTTTGTTTTAAATCACCTGGTCTGTGTTGAAGCTATATTTTGGTATTAATTGATGTCATTTAACTTTACTGTATTGCTTCATTCATAACAAAGACACACACACAGAAAATCGCACACACATCGAGGACAACAAGATCTCCTCTACTGAAGCGTTTCTCAAGACCACCAGTTATCTGAGTATCCTCCTCAGAAACTCAGGACGTTTCAGGGTTGCAGCCTGAAACCTCTTTGCCCAACAGCCCACACCTACTCTTCAGCAACTAGTATGTGTTTACAATAGTACTACACACTACTTGAGCTGCTTCACAGACAACTTACACTGCCCTAAGGCCCTGCCATGCACATGAATATATGTGTGCCCCCAGTCACACACATCACCATGCGTATACCTGCCGAACACCAAACCTACAGGGCTTGGCTCTCAATAGTCACAACAAGCACGGAGAGGAAGGCACGCGCTCTACGCAGCAGCAGACACAATGCAGGTGTTAGGCCCTCACCACAAGGGCTTTGGGAGGGTTGGGTTTGGTCTGTCTTATGCTTACAAAAAGCCCTATATTTCCGTAGGTAGTTCTGTCATTTAGAAAAAAGGCACACAAATTAATAAGTTTGCCTTTTAAAACAGAGTATTTTCTCCTATAAAAACAGTTTTATAGCACAGTTATAAACACATTTTAAAAACAGCGTGACACATTTTAAAAACAGTATTAAAAATATATACACATATATAATACACACACACACACATATATATATGGGGAATACAATGTCATGCAACAGTTCAGACGCTGACAAGGCAAGGCGCACCCGGAGCGGGCAGCGGTGGGCCGGGGGCACGAGCAGCCCGGCCAGCAGCAGGCGGGCGAGGAGCAGGGCAGAGCAGGCCTGGGCGCTGGCAGAGCCACCTTCCGCGGGCTCGCAGCGCTGCCACCACGGAGCCTTCAACAGAGGGCAGCTCGGGGTGAATTTTCTGGTGCGACAGTGCCACATGAACAATGCAGCATCTGCTGAGCAAAACCCTCATCTTTCCCAAGCCATCGCCACGCTTAGTGCTACGATTCCGCATCGGATGCGCACAGAAACTGCCTTCAAGTTTGGTTTTAAAAAGTTTGTCTGATTATTCAAGAATCCAGAACTTTGTAAATATTCACTGGAAGCAGATGTAGAGAAAAGGGTCATTGGAAGACAGCCATCAAAAGTATTCTCAAAAAGAAAAGCATCTTGCACAAGTATTTCAGTCTTCCGCATTAAACATTCATATCGAATAAAACAAACAAAAACCAAAGTGTGCATTTTTGTGACCTGCTTTATCCACTCCACTTATACATAGAGATGTAAGTCATTAAGATCACTAACTTCAGACTACAAGATATAGTGTTTCCTGCTTTCATTGCTATGATCACAAATGTCTGTGCGTTTTGTTGACCCCAGGGCATATATACACAGAATATAAACATAACAGAAGTCAGCCGTAAAGAATGCCACAGACCATCTCCTTGAAAAGGTCAACATGCCACTGCACATCTAGGCAGCGCCAGCTTGTATAGACAGACTTGAAGATTTCCTTGACACTCTCACAGACTGTTCAATAAACCTGCCAAAAGGTACAACGTTAAACCAAGTTAGACCAGTTCCCTGCTCCAGTGAGGAAATGCTGCACTTGTGGCTGGTATTTCTTTCTAAAAGGCACTTCACATCCCTAGAACAAGTGAGTAGAGGTATCCACAGTTAAAAGCTCAGGGCTTACTAACTTTATGAACCTACTATGGGAGTGAGAAGATCACAGAAGAACACAAAGAGAGTCTGTTAGTTCATTTGTCTGAACTAATTTGTCTAATTACTGCATTTCTGTTTAGGGAAAAAAAGTGTCTCAAACTAAAATAGGAAGAGGGCTGAAAACGATGCTGTGGTTCCAGCCTGGATGCAGCTGGAGGACTGCAGGAGCCGTGCTGCTGTGGAGGGGAGAAGAGGAGTTGGGGAGGAAGACTGAAAGCCTCAGTGGTGAAACGCAGTTCTAAGTATACATCCACATTAGCAAACAGTGTGGTATAACAGGAGAATCAGCAGATGAGGGTTTTGTTTTTGTTTTGTTTTTGTTTTTGTTTTTTTTTTTAACACGTCTGCTTTATCTGTTTTATATCATCTAATTGTAAATGCCATCCCTGAAATTCAAACTTACACTGATGGGACTGCAGTCCTCTGGGAGACCAATACCAGGCAAAACAACTTTTGAACACAGACGGTAATACTGGAAGCCCACTGCCATAAGCTGGTGCCACAAATTCATCATCAGAGGAGCTTTCAGGAGCCTACATTTGCAAGAAAGTGGGTATGAGCTGGTACAGATCCATAATCCTCCATTTGCTACCAGCAGCTTGAAAGGCCTGGAATGACAGGTAAACCACAGACCCAGAGGCCTTCAAGGCAGTTCTCCACTCACTCTAGCTCCAAATAGTTGTGGGAGATATCAACAATATGCCCAGGGCCTTCAGTAGTCCCTGAAGTTTGAAAACCGTGGGTGGGCTCCCACATTCCAACCCAGCCTGTGCCAGAGCAGTTACAACAACATACACTGCAAAAACCCCTACTGCTTGGTCAGCCTAAAGGCTTTTCTGGATTACCAGAGTAGACAAAGGCTTTAGAAAAAGCTGCACAGATCATTAATTCCAACCTGTGACTCAAAGGGGACAGTGACACCTTCCTTCCCATACGCACCAGGTAGGTGCCCCTGTGCTGGTGGGTCACAGGGCAGCACGGATGGAGCTGTGCCTGGTTTAACCACACTTGTACCACATGCTGTGTTGAACTGGAACGTGAGCCTGGTTGGCTGGCTGCAAAATAACACCACATATTAACGGGAAAAAAACATTTCCAGAGCCTACGTGTCCCGCACAACCTTTACAAAGGTCCAGATGAGTGTTTCCATCAGATCAGAACAGCAAGAACTAGTTGCCCTGGCAGCTGCATGTTCAGTGTCTGCACACGTCTGGGGTCTCAGGGTGGCATCTCCGGCTTGGGTGTTGTGCCGGTCTTTGTCACCTCGGGGCACGGCCACGCGAAGCATTCATGATGGATCCAGCAGGGACAGGAGGAAACGTGATTGCAGGTAATTGCACAGCCTTTTGCACCCTGGAAACCAACACGGAGTGAATCCCAAGCCACTGACTGCCCAGAGCTGTGTCGGGCTTTCGGCCCCCGCCGTGCCCGCCCGCGGCATTCGACCCGCCGTGCCCCTCAGCCCGGCAGGGCTCCCTTACCCCTTCCACACCCTCTCGCTCCTCCTGACCTTTTCACATGCCTGCGAGCTGTCACCAGAGGCCTCAGCAAACCTGGCCGAGGGATTAGCCTGGCTGCCTGCCGAGGGGAAACGGGACCGACAAGCAGCAGCACCACAAGGTTCTGGAGAAAGGGTGAAAGCGCAGGAGCCATCCGCGCGCTCCACCACGAGGGGACGGCAGCGCAGGAGGGCACGAGAGTGGCGGAGCAGGACAAAGAACAGAATTGCATCAGTGCCCCTTAGGATAAGCAACAGCACTGGTTTCAAATAGCGACAGGAATAATGTTCCACTTGGAATTTCTTAGAAAAGAAGAACAAATTCACTTCTCATCTACAAGCAAAGATGAAAGGCTCATTGGGATTTCATGATCCAGATATCTCTAGAAAGTAACATCTCTAGAAAGTCAGCCCTTACTTCATGTAATAGTAACGTTTTCCAGGGCAAAATCTCTAATGTGCCAGAAGATGCAAGGCAGCAGATCCCTGCTGTTCAGCAATTGCCTCCTTCACCTGAGAGCAATTATTTAGAATGCAGGGGGTTTTATCACTAACAAACAAATATATTGTGCAGAATCTGGAGTGCTGCTTTTCTTAAAAATGAAACCCAGCTCATAGGTTATACTTCTCCTTTAACCTCTACCAAAAATAAAGAAAATAGAATCCTTAAGCAGAACACAGATGATCATCAAGTCTCTCCTGAAACCTGCCATGATGCCAGCCTGCAGAGGCGAGATGTGTGTAAACCAGAAACCAAACTGCCTCAGAAGGTTCTCTGCAGATTAAGAGATTAAGAAACCTTTGTGGCATCAGTGCCAAAACATATATAATATCAATTAACATGGCATAGAGTAGACTTGATTATGCAGCTGGTAAGATCATTGCAATCCCTTTGTGACAAAATTCTTCTTGACAAACTTTTGATTTTTCCTTAACTAAACAGGACAAGCCAAATTTAATTCCACAGTGGTGGGATAAATTGAAGACAACACTGTTTTGGCACCTCAGATTTTCCTAAGCTTTGCCATCTGAAATCCAAGCAACACTGATTAACAGCGAGTATAATTTTCCCTCAGTCCTCCTTCCCACTACCTTCCCAAGCAGTGGAATGAAAGAGGTGGTTACCTGGTCATTGGCTTTTTGGTGTATGCCATTGAAGTTGAACAAATGTCTAGGTTAAACCTAATACACTGTTAGCGTTTGACTTCTGCCCATAGCATCACCAAGACATAAAAAAAAAAAAAAAAAATAGACTCCCATTAAAAAAACTATGGCAGAAAAGCCCTGAAAGTGAAGAACTTGAAACAATTTAGTTTGTTAGACCAAAATGTGGTTAATGCATATTGTACTGTACACTGAGTGCAGTATACTGCCACCAGGGAGAAAACCAAGTAATTGAACACCAGCAGAAATGCATAAAGAAAGTGCTAAAACCACAGCTCGAAAAACATACCCTTGTTAGGAGCTGAAGGGGAGCTCTGTGGAGCACAGTGCTGAAGGGCTCACTGGCTTCCGTGACTGGGGACATCACCACTCGCCTCTGGAGTAGGCAATACCATTTGCAGTCCTGGCAGCCTTCTTGAAGGCTCTTTTGCAATGTTTTTTTAGTCTAAATAAAAAGGTGAGTGGCATTTTCAAGCACTGCAGAGCAGTTTTTAAGGTTATACTGTCTTCTAATACAGAACTTTGGTATGTTATAGGAAAAAACAGTTATTTTTTCTGATCAGTTCCCTGATTGTTGCTCTGAGTTCCTTTTCACTCTGAAATGAACCTACTCGGCAGTATCTAGAGGTGCACGGCAAACAGGAGTGCAGGCTATTGATTTAGCTTAATGGATAATAAAGTGGTTAAGCACAAATTCTCAGTGTGCATAATGTAAACTGCCTTTACCAACTGCAAAACGCATCAGAAAGCCTTGCACTGCTGCAATGGAACACACGTGCAAGAACCGCTGTGCTGGGGGCTCCGCAGCTGTGCCCGCTGCCCAGCCCTCGCTGTGCGGGGAGCGACAAACCCGCCAGCAACCTGCAGCCTTCCCGCCAACCACCAGCGACAGGAGCTGGGAAGGGGGCCCAAGGGCTGGGTCTGCCCCACGTCCCACGCTCAGTCACATCAAGTTCCCTACGTGGCCATCAGATGGAGCATTCTGGCAGCACACCAGCCACCTCTCCCAGCAGGACATGCACAAGCCATGGCTAGAAAGCCAGCACCGTAGCACAGACTCATCTCAGCTGCTACCCACGACCTGCAGCAGCAGAACTTCGCACAGCCCTCCCCACAGGTCAGCTCTTTACTTCTCTCAACACAAGCAGCAGCAGCAGAGAGCTACAGCAACATGAGAAACACATTCTTCACATGGAGGCATCGCTGTTGATATGCTCAGCACAAAGCTCTCCCAAGGGATTTAATGTTTATCCTGTAATAATTTTAATGGCATGGATCTGAAGGCACTCAAACTTCTCCCAGTAAACAGCAGATTTCAGAGGCTGTGCTCTTCAGCTAAGAATCCAAAACAAAGCCAAAATCTTTCATAAACAAAGAAATACACAGATTTGATTTTAACTACGAATATGTATTTTCAGTAACTTGATTATATCAAGACTGTATTTTGACTTTTATAATTATCCAGAAAAATATTTTCTACTGCTCAAAAATGGTATGTTATTTATAATGACTAAAACTGCTTAAATAATATTATCTAGGACAAATTAACCAAGATGCATAAATCATTAAGTTTCTCTGCTGAACCATGGTGAATCATATCATATTTTAATTTCTGCAAATTGCAAATAATGTATTTGTCTTTTCATGCCACTTACCATGTGTGCTTTCAGTACTACAATGCCCTTCCGCACAACTTCACTGGAGATTACATATGAATATATACATGCAGATATATACACATACATGTAATACATATATAATGTAAAGAAAGGAGCTATCTAATGCTTTTTGGGATGTTTGATGGGGGGAATGTTTGATTCTTCTCCAGTTCCTCACAGTCTCTCAAGTAATTCCTTTGACTACCTTTAATAGTTGTCTCCACAAAGCAGCAAAGAAACCCACGCAACCAGGGACATCAAACACAGAGGCAGCTCTTTGGAGAGAGCCAAGATGGTACAGTGAAAGGTATTTCACTTTTGAGGTTTGCTTTGGCCTCAAAACCTAAACACTCATCCTGTTCACAGGTGCCCTGTAAGGGTACACATGGGCACACACACCACCAAGGGAGGTCCCACAGCATCTGCCTTGTTTTTAAAGCATGGCTGGCATGTTTCTATTCCACTCAAGTGTCTCATTTTCACTTCTCCTTGATATTAACTGAATTAACTTACAGTCCATAGTTGCCATTGATTAAAAATTTCATTTACAAACCATTTGTCAAGCTCTCCCAAACCTGCTAGATGAAGCCCTTCAGCAAGCAGGGCCTTTAGCTCGCGCTTGTGCGCTCCTTCCTGGCCACACTCTTACCTTGTTGTTATCAAGGATAGTGGCTGCTTCGCTGTAATGCATACAGGAGTTTCATGCTCACTCTGTGCCCAGCTTTGACATTTCCACAGGTGCAAGTAGATTACATAATTGCTGCAGCTGAGTGGGAGTTCACATTTCATAATCACCGAAATTAGTTTCAGAGCCTTCAGGAGGAGGACTGATGAAGCGAAAGTAAATACACAAAAATTATCTAGCTCTGAAATATCTCTGATAAACAAAGGAGAAAAAGCTGCTTTACTCCAGAAAAGTTGTATATTTTACTTCTGTGCTAGCTGCTTAGACCACTGAAGCCCTAAAGAAAGGGGGACCCTCTTCTGCCTACCCACTTACTTCTCTCTACTCATGAATGTTTCGGAAGGGTCCTGCCCACCTCACACAAGACCACTGTCAACTCATGTTTAAAAAGGTATTTTAAACCAGAACAAACTTCCCTAAAATCAAGGTTTCATATCGCAACCTGATAGCTCGTGCTGTGTCTCCCTGTAGCTCCTATTTTGCTGTACTCCTTGGGTAAAGAAAGAAGATGGCAGAGGGAAGGGCATGGCCATGCCTAAGTATACAGGTGGAAACTCACCTGCTTAACACAGCACAAACAGATCATCTCTAATGCTCACCCGAGCTAACCACACGCTGCATGTTCAAAGAATGGGTATTTTGAGATGCCACTGCCTGTTTCAGAATACTTGCATGCTTCAGAAACAAGTTACAGGAAAACAGGTTAGCAACATTTAGCTGTACCTAATTAAACCTCTACTTTTGGACTTGGCTAGAAGCAAAAATGTAAGTGTCTCAAGTGCAGAAAGTTGTGGAAAGAAGAAAAAATAAATATTCCACCCCTGTAGTAGCAGTGAGTAGAAATACATTTTTAAGTTTACACTGCATTTACAAGAATACCCACATAACTTCCAGATTAGGAGTTGCAGGGAGGATAGCAACAGCCTCAGCTTTACAGTCAAGTCCAGCTTGAATAAAGATAGCTCTGCTGCTACAGACAGTCCGAGACATGGTCCGGGGCCACTCAGATGTGTCACCCTACCCATCTGTCAGCACAACATTCGTGCAGCTGCACAGTCCAACACACTCAGGAAGCCACTTGAAGGTAGCTGCGCCTGTGTCCATGCAAATCCCGGTGGCAGAAAACACCTCTTCTCTACTCCCACACCTTTGCCAGCCTCTCCACATTCTCTCTCGACTTCTGGTGCCACCACACTTCTAACTTGCAGTCTTCTTTCAAGGCCACACAACAGAGCTCCACACCACCCTGTGCAACACAAGGCAACTCCTGTGTGACAAGCAGCAGGGATGTGGCTGGTCAGGGGACCGCACTGGGCTCAGCACACCACTAGGTCTGTGAAAACAGAGGGCAGGTTCCTCAACTGCAGTCACCTTCTTTCGCAGGCTGGCACCCATACAAGCAGCTCAGAGCTGAGCTGCAAGGAGCCTGGCTGCCCACATGGCACGAAAAACATACTCCATCGCACAGGGATGTCTCCCAGCCATCCACATGCCCTAAGGACATGTATGGCATCTTCCCCCAGACATCCACATGCCCTACAGCCCCCTCATACCAGACCCCCAGCCAGAGCTGCTCATGAAGAGTTTAAGTTATCTATAAACACACAAAAACCAGCTCTATGTTCCAGAAAGCAAGCATCCAAAATGAATATAAAAATAGTACAACAGTTCTCAAGGAAAAATCAACTGCTTGGCGTCCTGGCTGTTCAAGTCACATGCATTCTCAAGACGAGCCACAAGCCAGAGCCCGGTACCTTCTTCCCCACGCAGCCCTCCTTCCTTTCCACCTGTGGCTGCAGCAGGTAGGAGATGAGTTTGGTTTGGATAACAGCAGGGCAACGGAAAAATAAGAGTAACTTGTCAAACCAAACCTCATCTTTACAATCAGATCAAGTTGATCAATAAATTAAATCAAGTAACTCGCCTTCTGCACAAGGGTTTGGGTTCACACACACACACACACACACACACACACACACTATATTGTCATATTAACACAAGCTTATCCAAGGACAGTAATAATCGTATAGTCATAATGTACTTTTGTGAAGTATTAAGTAACAGAACTTACTCTCCATAGACATTTTACTGAACTCTTATTCTAATACCTTTTCAATAAATTACTAGCAGAGGAATAAATAAAACAGCAAATGCACAGGCTTTAAAAACCAAACAGCTCAAAAGCACTAGAGAAATAAAGCTAAGGTAATCAATACAAAGCACAACTAAACCAAGTATCTAAATTTGCATTACTCAAATTTAGTAACAATGCAGACAGACACAAAACCTTTATTTCTACTAACCAAAATACTGACTGTACAACTCTACACATGTAACAGAATCCTTTTTTTTTGTTGTTCCTGCTTCATTAGCTTTGCTTACATTTCAAATACTGCTAATGAAAAAAATTTCTTCCTCAATCACAATAAAATCTTTAGTGCAAAATAAAAGCTTCAATATGAAAAATATTTTTCATCATCAAATCCTGAAAAACTTTTTCAAATAGCCCCTCTAAAAGAATGGAGTATGCATAGATAATCCACTGCATTTGATTGCATTCACAATCTTATTTTTTTAATGCATCTTAAGACAAATCAATTGCCAGAGATAAGTAACTCCTTGCCAAGAAGGAGAGCCTACTCCTGAGCGCTCAGAACCACACAGTGTATTGCAAGCACGATAGAGGAAACTTTGGGTACTTACAAACTCCCTCGTCTTGGAAGGCTCAGTTCCTTCTGCAAAGAGAAAAAGGAGAAAAAAGCTATATCACTTTAACCATAAAACTTATTCAATTAGAAGCGGTTTTGTTTCAACAAGTATGGCAATCTTCCAGCCCCATCAGAAGACAACAGACAAATACAGGTTTATTTAGAATGTAATAAAAGATTATAAAGGTTTATAAGACAAAGATTTATATACACCATCTTCCGCTTGTTGCCTTCTATTTTAAATTAGAAGTTAGAATAACTCTAGCAATATTTCAAGCTAAAGAAAACAACCTTAGTCAGAACCATGATACATTGGTAGACAGAGTAAAACTAGCACAAAGTGATGACAAAGGAATGCTAAGTTCTGTCAAGCATCTGTTGTTTGCAGAAGATGTTAACAAGAGGATCAAGCCCTATACAGGCCACCATCAGCACCACAGTCTTCACTACTACATGGAGTTAAGCTTCTTAA